>LS509787.1:187286-197376 GCA_900490845.1 Pristionchus japonicus | reverse complement strand
AAAAACCGAAAAATCGGGTCACGTTCCATAGAGTGCATTTGTTGCCGAAAACAGCCATGTGAAAAAGTGACTTTCACGTGCTTCGACGGAATACGGAGGCCAAATTCTATCAAACTCTCAGGATCATTGACACTCATTATTAGAAACATTTTGAGCCGTAGAGCAAGGTTCTAGCACCGCTAGCACCAGAGTAATGAATTTTCGAGGTCATTTTTGCTGAATTTCTGCAGCCACGGAGAATGGTCGCAGCAACTTGAAACTTTTTTCCTGTGTAGCCCTTGGACTGATGTCTATGCACAAAAGGTTTAGTGAGTTGGGAAAAATCCCTCAAAGAATAATGAATTTTCGAAAAAGTACATGTTGGTTGCGTCATCACTACGCAATTATTGATTTTTTCTATGGATTTCGGAATATGTGCATCGTAGTCTCTACTAGATCATCTGTGCAATAGAACCGAAATTAACTCGCTATCTGCTCTGGTTCAAAAGTTACAGAGGAAAGAAAAAGTGGTCCATGACTTTTGTCACCGACTGTAGTTTAAAAATTATAAGAAAAAAATATTTTTGGAAACAGTCGCTAGTCTAGGAAGGGTGTATACGGGAGATATACTGCAATGCATGAAATGTGACAACTAATCCTCATGCTCTGCAACAGTAGAGTTGGTCGGGCTATTGCTCGGCTCTCCGAGGAAATACAATTCGATAAATGAAGAGGATGAAACACGAGTACTCATACTTTGGTCCATTACTGCAAACGTCTAAACGGGCTGTTTGTGATATGATCCCGTGGTCCATGTAGAGCATCCAGGCCCATACAACTACCAAAAAAGTATGGCTTGTTTGGGCCATTCCTAAGGAAATTGTGACGGAAATTCGAGAAACTAAAAAATGGAAAAGACTTTTGCAACGACCTGATAGCTCACCCTCCTTGTGTATTATTGATGCGATGAGGATACATAGGATGTGCGTGCAGTTTCTCCACAAGGAAACCATTGCGTTCGAAGAGATTTCTGAGATAAGCCATATCTTCCTGCACGGGAGTGTTGTAGGAAAACAGATGGAGGTAAATCTGAAAGTGAATGATTATTTAGAACAGAGTTAGAAATGTTCTTACTTTCGATGTATCAGATATACTGTATTCAATGGACTTTTCCATCATTATGTTGGCTAGCCGATGATGCAATCCTGCCAGTGTGGCGAAATGCACCTGAAATCAATACTAAAGTAGTACCGACCTTTATTTTCCACAGTACTCTGTAAAACAAAATCTATAAACACCAACTTCGTATCCAGCAACTCCGCCGCTGTCCCACGACAATTCCATCTTACATTCCTTTTTCACATTCGATCGATTCCAACCTCCCACAGCGATTTCGTGAGGCATCCACTGAAATGAGAAAAGATCTATGTAATCTACAATCGCGTTTATTGAGTTTGTGCCACGTGATTTCTACTCGATTACTGTCAGTTTTAACGCACATCGACGTTCATTTTTCGCCTCAAGTCAAACAGAGCGTTTTGGGCGTCACAATGGCTTCCGAAAACGAGGATCGAATGATCTCTGCAATCATATTCGTTCAATTCGTTGCAAAATAAGAGTGCATACCTCATGATGAGTCTGTCTTCATCCAGAACATGCGTTTGATAGTCGTAATACTGAAACTGATACAATTTTGTTGCATTTTATGTAATAAAGGGAAGTATGTTCCTATAAACGCAAGAAAAACACTCGCCTCAACCACATTCTTCCTTATCGTACTATTGATATTCTCGAAATTGCATCCTCTCACAAGCAGTCTTCTGCAGTCTTCCTCGAACACGACATTAGCGACTCCTCCGTTACCAACCTCGCCCTAAGTTTCAATAATCACTAAATGGACTACTCTTGGGCCATACCACAATAGACGTTCCAGAGAAGTTGATCAGAACTTTTGCATCCTCCGGACGTCTCAGGTCGTATTTCATCTTCATTTCCGTTGCGATAGCTTCTGCGTTCTGTTCAGCACGGCAGTATACCTGGAAGTATTTTGAAGTTGACTCAACTCAATGTGATTGATTATGATAGTGATTGAGCATATTCTTTGCTGAGTAGGCCCTCATTGTGGATCTAATCATGCTATATGCTAGCTCCTCACCACAGTTCGATGAAGGTCATCGTTGCGAGCAGTACAAAAGACGGGCTCAGCAGAGAAGGATCGATGTCTTGAGTGATAGTAATCTACAAGGAACACGGCTTTATAGTTCAAAATCTACCTTGACTAAGTCTCAAACGCACTGAGAACTCACCTTGAGAACCATTATGTTGGCCTCCATTTCTCCTCCTGAATTATAGTTTGCAAATCAGCTGCTAGAATAGAATATAGACTGGTTCCAAAAATGGCACCTGAGCAAATTCGCTTCCTCTAGTCTCTTCAGAATCGATGGACCCAACGATATCGGCACCTCTTTCGAGTTGGCGTTTCTCTGAACATCAGTTCGTTAATATTCCGTGAAATATAATCCTCTAATTTGAAATCATGATAAAGACGGACAAAACATTACAGTAAATTCCTCAATGAGTGCTGCTTTATCCGCTTCCTCGAGCCAGTTTCGATCGTCGTTTGTTTTCGTATTGTCTGCAAAAAAATGGAATTGTATTACGTGAGAAGACAAAAAAGCGAGATCTCTACATTTCTTGAGGAAGCTACTTCAAACGGCTTGTCTGCTGAGTAAGGAAAACTAAGTAAATAAAAAAAGTTGCTTACCCATATCAAACTGCCATTGAGCAGGCGGCTGAACAGCGAATCTTCTGAATGGCTCGGTAGGGTCGGAGACTGAGGTGGCTCTTCTGGGCAGGATCCACTCCAATGATCGGCTTCTGCTTCCTCTCTCCTCGTATCTTCCTTCCCAATGCTCAACTTGACGGGCGTCTCGAGCTGAGCGAGAATGCTCTGAGTACTCTCGAGAGTGGAAATCGGACCGATCATTCCGAGTGGGGTGGTGATCCGAATAGTAATCATCCCTTGTCGTGGATCGATCTTGAGATGATGAAGAGTAATGGTCTCTTGAATTCTGTCGACGGCGAGAATCGTGATCAGTTCTTGTTTCATAGTACACTGGAGAACGATCGCGGCGGTCTTGAGAAGAATAGGACTCAGTTCGGTAATCTTGGCTCGATCGTTGATAGGAATGGTCGCCATTTGTTCTGGATCTTTCCCGCGTATGGGAATTGGCTCCTGATCTGACGGGATATCGATACGATTTGCAATAGCTGTCTAGATAATCGTGATCGCGCTCGATTTCTCTGGGTTCTTGCTGTTGGGAGTGGTTTCCATCTCTCTCGTAGCCACGGTCTCGGGGGTGGGATAAAGCGCCATTCTCTCGGATGTACTCTTGATGGCGGGAATAGTGATGGGATCTGCCCGAGGAGCGCACAAGCGAACGGCTGCGCGAGTCGTTACGATACTGTTGATAGGATCTACACTCATGATGAGATAATCTGTCTTGAGAATGGTAGTTATCAGATCCCTCATCGTACTCTTGAGCGACGGAACGAGAATCTTGGTTGAAATAAGATTCGCCGTTCTTTTCAGCTTTCGCGCGCATGTGCGAAGGAAATGAAGAAGGGTTCTTCTTCAGTGGCGGATCCGTGAGTAGCTCTCCGGAATGAGATGGTATGCAACGATTGGGAGTAGCCCTCTCCACTTTTGCCGTGGGCATTGCCTGCGCAGAGCGAGCAAAAGTGCTATCACGCTTCGGCTCAGCAGCAATTGTCTCGCCCACTTGAGAAGATGAAGAAATGTGATACTTCTCAGCAGAGGGAGACAAGGCAGTGGTGCGAGTAGAGTCTGGGCCATGAATGGATTGAGTGAGGGGAGCAGGGCGAGATAATGTTCTGCTCTTCGTAGTTGCTGTTTGACGAGGAGCAATGGCATGAGCTTGGCTCAATAGAGCCGGATGATGAAGAGGGCTGAACGAGAAAGGTTCGGCTATTTTTCAAGAAGAAATACCAAAATAGAAAAAGAAAATGTTTTGTGCTGGAGTCTTTCTGCACTCTGTGTGCTTAGAGGATAGAGCTTTATCTACAGAATATAGCAAGTGTAGGGAAGCACATTTCCCTAGATAGAAAGGAGCAATACTGAAGGTTTGAGCTATTGGGAGAACAGAAGTGATGGCGATCGATGACTTGGAAATTATAGTTTAGAAACCGAGTGCCTAAGAACCGAGAAAATATAACGGACTGCTAAAAATTTTTACTTAGGAAACTGTTCTTGAAAATCGCGAAAAAAGAACCGACGTTTTGCTACCTGACGACTTATGACCGACGATCGGTAACGGATTATTTTGGAATCGAGGTTTAGCAACCCGACGATTTATAACCGTCGATCTGAAACCGCGCGTGCCAGTAAGCAAATTAGGTCGAATTCAGCAAGGAAGGGCCTCATTTAAATCAATACGTATGAAAAAAGGGAACCAATGTTTACATTAGAATTAGCATACATTAGACAAATCGGCGCTTGTGCTGTTTAGGAGGTCTCCCCTATTCCCCCTCTCCCCTCTCTTCTTCACCTCCCTCATTTCCCCTCACTCTGCTCATTCCGCTCGGTCGGTGTGTGCAAAAATTAATAAATTCTGGCAATTTTGAATTTACGTTTAGCCTAATTCAATCAATTCACCCATCTTAACAAGATTAAGTGTTCCCCTCTCGCAATTTTAATTTAATTTTTTGATCGGACTATAAAAGGAGGCGACCACACGTTTTCGGTTTAGTCCATCTCTCTCCCTGTCGAGGAGAGGGAGGGGACCATTCGCCCCCGCGGACTAGGTCTCCCTCTAGGGGGGAGACCGCCTTCTCTCAGTGGAGAGGAAATGAGAGGGAGGGGAGAGGGGGAATAGGAGAGACCTCCTCAACAGCACAAGCAAATCTATACCTATTTGCACGTTTGCCCGAGCGGTTACAGATCGTCGGTTGTAAATCGTCGAGTCCTTGTTACCGAAGGATTGCCGAAGGAAACTTGTTGCCGAAGGATCGGTTGCGAAAAGATCTTTCCATGTCGTCGTTTCTATTTTTGTGGTTTCCAATTCAAAACCGTTTCAAAAGTGAAAGTTTTAGATTAAATTTTCCCAAACTATGATTGCTATATAGTAGTTCGCAAATTTATGATCCCAAAGTCATCGATCGCCGAAGTGAAGCATACGTGAGCATGTTAAAGTTCCCCTCCACACCAAAAATTACCCCCACTTTTTATTTGATTTTATGAAATAACGTACCGCCAATTGCATGTAAACAAAGAAATTGAAGCGTAAAAATCAAAATTTGGCCTCTGGCGATTTTTTAAACACGAGGGCTTGACCTAAGGGACAAGTGTCTCCTACACGGATTTCGCAATATACGGTAGGTGAGAGGTGATCGATCGCGATTTACATGGGGAGAGGAGGGTAGATCAGACGAGAGATGTCTCTCTTTCTCTGGCTCTCTCACTTCCCCTCACTCCCTCTCATGAGAGAGAGGGAAGGGGTCATTGATCTACCCTCCGCCTCTCGTTGCGCGGGAATTCGAAAATCATGTGGGTGTGGAGGGGAACTTTAATGAGGAGATCACTAAGGATAAGGGAACTAGGTAGTGTGCTACGTTCTAATAGAGTGCACAGTCATTCGCTACAACAACATGAATACTCACTCCATGGGTGGAGGAGTGGTTGGATTCCCATTCCAGGCATTTTCTTCAATCTTCTTGCATTGTTTCCGTTCAGGAGATTCTGTAAGCTTCTCTCGTCTCGTTTGCGTTCTGGAATAGAGTAAAGTATACACTTTGTTTGTTTCATGTTTCATGTTTCATGGTATGACACAATGCTGATAAAACGACTAAAGAATGGCAGCGAAACAAGGGTACTCACTTAGCAAGAGCTGAGGAGTCTGCCGGCAGAGGAAAGTCCACTGAAATTTGCACATTAGACGATTCAATTTGCACCCTGTGCGCACTGAAGAAGAAATCATTCTTCACTGAATATACACTCAACTGTGACTGACTTTGGTAATAAAATTCACGAGCGATCGGATCAACTTGAGCAACGCGAGAGAGTGGTGGTTGCACAGGGAGGACAGGCTGGGGAGAATTAGCTGTTGAAGGATGCCTCACCGGAACTTTCCTGAAATATGTTCTTGCAAAGGCGATTCAAAGTCCAATGCGATCAAGTGTTGGATGCCGCACCACAATTCATCAGCTAAAGAACGGCCGTTTGCAGTAGTGGATAACTCGGGATTCACTGAGGGCTTCTTCTTTTCCTTTTTCTTCTCAGTCCTGCAATGTAATTCGTTCCCACTTTAGAAAAAAGGTTTAAAAATCAAGAACTCAATTTTGAATGTTGAAACTGACTTCTTGTTCACCTCCGTCCATCCTCCTTCATTTAGCGCAAGGCATGCCTCGAAATCATCGTTGTTCGTAGTGTCAATCTCCTCTATCTCATGATCGGTTCTGTAATTGTTTCTATTTATCTTCAGTTCATTCAGCAATACAACGTACTGGACTGAGTCGGAGGAAATCGAGCGAACGCTAGAGGTGAAAGGCTGGGACTCGACTGGTAGAAGCTCTGGCGAGACAGGGGAACGATCGATTGGTGACTTCTTGGCCTTCTTGTTACTCCTGCAAAAAGAAAAAATAATAATTTGACACAATAAGATAAAATGAAAATCGCACTTCTTTTGTTTGCCATGAGCTGCATTCGAGGCAGTGATATTGGTAGGGCCGGTCGAAGGAACATGAGCAGACAAGAGAGCACAATCAGATGGGGTATGCGAAGGATTGCTGGAATTCATAAGATGTCATATGGTTCACCAAAATAGGACTGTTTGACCTACCTTGAAGGAGCCTGCTTCGCCTTCGAATTCTTGTTCACTGCGATTTGGCGCTTCTCCGTCTGGAAGAGTTTCAAATGCACCGCTCTTTCCAATAAACGATCGACAATTCATCAACGCGAATCAAGCACAGAGTGCGCGGATAGTGACTGCACTTTTCAGAAATAGTCTGTCTCTAATCTCTATATTTATAACCTGCAATTGGCATGTACGAAGGTTCATTCGAATTTCATTGCACTGATCACTACGATTATATACTGAGCCCAAATGCTAGGAAACAATGCATTCCATTTGGGCAGTTCTGAAACTCTTGCAAATGGAAGAAAGATTCAGCAATTTTGCAATTTTTTTAGCATTACGTTCTGAAAAATGCCCCAGCACTGCCCCAGCGAGTGAGGGGAGAAGGAGAGGGAGGGGGCATACTTCTGGGGAGACTCGAGCACTCCGTGCATTTGAATATGCTGCACTTTCGACTCAAGAAACGAGGGATGGACAAGGAGTTTTGCAATATGCACAATCGCATTGTAAATGGTGGGAAATTTAGCAGCGATGGTGCACGTTCAGAGTAATTTCATTGTTTGCACGCTTTGCAAACGATAAAAATGAAGTAGTGATTCAACATCATCCCTAGTGTGCAAATATGCACTTTGCAGTTCAGCAGGAAAATTTTCTTACAGTTTTGTAATGTAGTCAAACTTGCAAAATGATAAAAAAAATTTAATTTTTGCATGTTTTACTAAATTGGTGCTAACTCTACAAATGCGTTGCAAAAAAGACATCTATCCGGAGTAAGTCAGAGTAAGTCAGTTAATAGTAATTACTATTCAAAACTATTCCAGTTATAGATAATGATGCGTTTTTTGTATTTCCTGAATGCGAATGTGAGAACCAGTTGGAAATTGCTAACCTCAGTCTTCACTGCATCACGGGATCCCGACTTCTTCTTCGTCTTCTTCGGCTTTGCATCTGCGGCGTCCAGAATCTCGTCCGTTGGATCCCTGGATAGGAGCATATTTTATTATCCACGTGCTTGTGTTAATGGCATTAGGGAATATCTAGAAAATAAACAGAAAACACATGTGAAAGGAGAGCTACTCGTGTCCGGGAGTACCAAAACCGAGAGATGGTAAGCAAATAAAATGGAAAGATCTCACTCAGGAATAGAAGAGGAGCGAGTCGAAGAGATGGTTGAAGAAGTATCCTGAGATATAACCATTATTGAGTTGTTCAAAGGAAACATTTTTACTCGATTGATCACTGAGATGAACGTTGATACGTTCGATATACAATGCAATTCTGACCTCGATGTGATCTCGAATCTTCCATCTTCCACGCAGGAACCAGTAAGCCGCGGCTACGAAACCAATTAGACCGATAGTTAGACTGAGAAGTTCAAGCATTCTGAAATGAGCGACGTGAAGAAGTAGCACATGGACGAAAGGCCGCAACGAAGTGGAAAGAATCAGTCGAGGAAGCGTTAATTCAACATGAATGGAAAATCGTTCAGTGAATGCGAATCGGATGATAATGGAGTGTTAGGGAGAATGATGAGAGAGTGTGTGAATTATTTGAAGAAACGGAAAGAGATGCAACTGTGAGAAGATGAACTATCGCATGGGCGGAGTCCCACGAAACGAAGAAGAGGGATGGAAGAGGAAAGGGGATTCTAATCTTCGCTTGAGTATGTTCTGATTGGCAGTTGGAGGATATAATGCAGATCAAAGAGAGATGATTTCGACTGATAACGCGAGATAAATTTGGTGTAGAAAAAGTTTACAATTTCAAGATCAAACACGTCGAAAAGCAGAATACATCGCAATTGGGGAGGATAAGATTAACAAATAACAGGCGGATGCTTACATGCCTCGTTTCCTCTTCAGATGAAGGCATAGTCTTGAAAAAAATCAAGTAACGGGCAAGAGGAAATATGACGTCAGTTGTAGAGCAGTGAAGCCTGCGTGTGTGATTTGAGAATGGAGCGAAGGGAGACGCGACTTTGCCACACTACGAGTCTAGCTGATAAGGTCAGTTCTATAAGATAAGGATAGGGAGAGAGTCGAGCTTTTGTGAGGAGGAATATTAGATAAAATATGCAAGGTAATATGCAAGATGATAAATATGCAAGATGAGACAACTTGATATTCATCATTGTGAAAGGTTTGACTGTTCTGTTCAGTCATGATACATTAAAAATGACAAATGCTAGCATTCCTGCAAATATTCCGGTCGCCTTATATCCCGTCAACTTCGCTAAACCACACACATTCATTCTCAGAGATCAAACAACATCGAATGGCAAATGTATTCCTCAACATCAGAAGTTCCTTCTTCCTTCTCTCCTCATGTTCCCTGGTGAATTAGTTTAATGGTCCGAGCACTCTTCGCCCCATTGAATACATTTACCCTTTTTGCCTCTCAACGAATTGACTCTCTCGAATGCACCACAGATGGACTCTCCTTTCGGCCCATCTCTCGAAGTACTCTCGAGGGATTAGCGAAAAGGACAGAGCCGTTCAGTCTTTCAGGAGTCTTTCAGAGACGAGTTAGTTGAATAATGTCTAGACACGTGCACAATGAGAAAACTCAGCAGTGAGTGTAAGTCTTCACGTTTTAATAAACCATTCCAGAAATCTAAAGAGCTCCCATTTAGGGGATCAAAGATCAAGCATTACAATTCGAAAGGGAGTCAAAGTTGGATTGAGTCAGAGGGCGCATATGAATGAGACAAAAGGTTAAACAAAAGGTTAGAGAGGGCCAAATTACGATTTCTCGCGCTCGAAGCTAAATTCATTCAATTTAGCAAGTATTTTGATGAAAGAGGCACAAATAGAGAATAATGTAGTTCCCCGCAAATACAACAGAGGATTCCTCATTCATTCTATTTCTAGTATTTGAGCGTGAAAGGCGTTTAATCATTGCTGGTGACTTCGAATGAGCGATTACTAGGCGGAAATATGCAAGAAAAATTTATGAATTCAGTAGAAATATAAAAAAAAACGCCGGATGGGGACACAGACTAATGATGTGCTGAAAAATATCGTAGAGACTAGGGTGGCGAATGTTGAGGATGAGTCGATGTATCGCCTAAGGGCAAGGTCACATCGCAGCCTTCGCCGCATTGTCACCCCTTAGCGGAAGCAGCGTCAGGGTTACGTCATGGCCAGTTCACACTGCGAGAGTGCTACTTAAGGAAGTCGCTCTTACCAACAGGGGCGATCTTAGGAGGTTCACACCGCTGGCTTAATGGAGTATTATTG
>LS509787.1:159042-177353 GCA_900490845.1 Pristionchus japonicus | reverse complement strand
TTCCCTGAGTTACTCTGTCCATCTGGTCGCCCGGAACTGCCTGGCATAGCCATAGTCGGAACTCCTGTCTGTCTGTTTCCTATCCCCTTATTAGCCTCATGTCGCGTTTGATCTGAGTTGCAGGAGATCTTAGAGAGTGTCTCGGTAAGATCGAGTGAGTTAGCAAGCCTTATCACTCGGGGAAGGATCAGACCCAATACGAAAACGAGTCTCGGGTACCCGCACTTCTGATCTCTCTTTCGGGTACTCGAGCGAGGCGCGTTTACAGCCTCACTCTCTGCGGGTGAGTCGGATTTACAACCCGCTCTCTCGGATGAGTCGTTCCGTGCGGCTCAGGATCTTCTAAACTCGCTTTTCTCAGCTCCTTATGGACCAAATGTCGAAGTTTTCAGACCAGTGACTTTGCCATGTTCAGGACAATCTATAGAATGGTCATTTGAGTCATGATAGCACAGTTCTGCAATTCGGCTCGGAGAAGCTCTTGACCCGCACTCGACGCACATGAAACGACTCACCCGCACTCTCTCTGTTTACAACCTAACTTTCTGCGGGTGAGCAGTTGACCCGAATCTGACCCGCATGGGCTGATCCGAAAATCGACCCGAAGAATCGTTTTCGCCACCATAGTAGAGACGACCATATGAAACGAATCGCGATTTGAACATCCACGAACAACAAAAGCTGCTCCCAGTAGTTCCCGAAATGCGCTAGGAATAGACTGAAGGAAGTTGCGTGAGAATAGCTAATTCTCTTTTCATTTCTCAAAGTGGACAAGTAGAATGCATGGAACTCTCGTTTTGGAGGCGAATTGAGAGGAATCTCTTTGCCCCTAGTGAGAGGCAGTATGGACGAAGAAGGACGAAACAGTATCAAAGGGAGAGGGAAGCTTGGAGAAATATTGAACGACCAACTTTTCCATCAATCAAGTGGGGGAAAGAGAGGGGTTAAAGACGAAAAGCGAACTGAGAATCAACCTGGGATGCAATGTCCGATTCAGTGGCAATACTTCAAAGTGCTCTGCCTAATTTGTGCTGGAATTTGGAAGATGTTGATTCCTACGACAGCCCCCTGGTGAATTCTTTCGCGATCCCTCTCAAATAAGGCCCGAATAATCCTCCCTCCCAGTCTCTCGCTAATAACGTTCACATCCGATAGTTGAAACCGAAAGATCTTCGGGTGTTCTCTGCTCTGATCTCTCTGCACCCCTCTAATTCTCCTCGTTCGCCACGCTCTCTCGCGTTTTCTATCCAAATTTTTGATACACTCGTAAACAGGAGCACATTGATACACTCGTAAACAGGAGCCTAATTCAGGTGCGACAAAGCGTGAGCGGGACGCAAAAAACCCGCGAAAAGAGAAGAATGAGCTGGAATGAGTAGTTCCTATTCAACAACAAATCAACCAAACACAGCTTAGTTTCGTTCACAAAAATACAGAATCGCTTTCTTATGCATGAATACAGTCCAGAGATCATATTCTGATTAGGAGTGCTTATTCCTAGTGGTTCGCTCGCTCTAATTGGGTCCTCTCATGCGTCAGGGCCAACAATCTTGTTTCCCTTGAGAATAGAGGCAATTACTTCAGAGATACTATCAAAACAAGTGAAACTGAACTATAGACCATAGATTAGATATGAAAGATCAAAACTCAAAAGATCCGCAAAAATCGGAAGAGCCAAAGCCAGAAATAGTTCATGGCGTTTATCAGAGAAAGATAATGGAAACTTTCAAAACCAGTAAAAGTGAAATTTATGCTCAACAGTTTGGCTCGCTCATACATTGGACTGAGCTGAGAATGTTCAGAAGCAGCTTGTGATGATTCAATGGGGGGGGAGAGAAATAGAATGGGCATCAACAAGTCAGAAATAGTGTGACACTGCGTGAAATTTCGAATGTGACTCTGAAACAACTCACGTGGGAACATGGGAAGGAGAAGAGGGAAATGGCTCCTGGAAATGGTACGAATAATGACTGAACAGAATTACTATTCGATTTCGAGACTCGAGTTTTCACTAAGAACTAGTCAAAGAATGAAGTTTCGTGAAGAACTGCCAAAACATTCCGAATATCGTACCTCCACAGAAGGCGGTTTCTTACTCCAGTACCACCAGATGGCAGTAACAACGAGAGGAACGAGAGCGATGCATGTATTGATCATTGTGCCCAGGTCGAGCATGATGAGAAGAGAAACACAACACGAAAAAGAACGAGCGCTCGGCGAAACTTCTCTAATGAAATCAACGAAAAGTGGGTACGGGATGCAATTTGGAAGAGTTAATCTGGAAGAGCAGTGTGAGAATGGAATAATGATGGAAGGAATGAGGGAGGAAGGGAGAAGAGAGGACAACTATGGGAATGCTGGGAAGAAAAGTTGAGAGCTAATGGACTATCGAGGGAAGAGAAGCGAGAGAGAAATGGAGATAGATAAGGGGGGGCGGAAGAGATTCAGAACTCGGCATGATTGTGCATTTATGTACAGAGAGTGGAGTGAGATAAGGATTTGGCGTTTTATTGACTAGACGACAGGAAATCGATGTATTCTTCTGACTCAAGAGAGCTTTTGACTCTGGACAAACGCAAACAACTGTTGTTGGGATTCTTAAGAGCAAGAACGAATACTTGAAATCAAGACAGTTCAAAGCGCCAGGGCATAGATGAAAACTTTACGCTCAATCAATGATTCGAGATCGGAGACCAAAGGCCACAGATCACAGACCAGCGACCAAAGATAAGAGACTGAACGAGATGAGATCAAAGGTTGAAAATCAGAGATCACAAAAGTTGGAAGGAAATCATCTCCATGCAACTAGAGTCTTCAAGCAAAATCCTTTTGGACAATTGAGAGAAGGGTGAAGAACGAGGTGGAACAAACGTATCGAAACGTAGGAGAAATTTACTATGATAGTAGTGATTCAATTGAGAATTCGGAAGCAAACACCATTGTTTCAGAAGCGAACTGCAATCGTGAGACAGGAAAGTTGAAAACGGAGCAAAGGAGACGGATACTGAACTAGCTGTGAACCTCTTTCTAGTCAGACGAGGGACTCTTCTTTCTTTCTCTCGAGGGATCCGAAGGGCGCAAAAAAGTATCAGAGGGAGAGAGAAGAGCGGAGAAAGAATGAACGACCAACTGCTCCATCCATCAAACGGGGGAAAGAGAGGGTCCAAAGACGAAAAGCGAACTGAGAATCCCCTGATGCAATGCGCGGTTCGGTGTCAATGGATGGATAATTTAATGTCATTTTCTATAAGAAAAGAAAGCGCAGTTTCACGATACTAGTAGGATTGATGATCTCAATTTCAAATTAAAACAGAGAAATATCTGTCTGCGCTGCTATTGAGAGTGATGTGGAGGATAGGAGCAGAAAAGAAGTTCCAAAGTCAGCAGCTAGACAACGTTCTCTGTGCGAAACTCTAATGTTGTTTACCTCGGAGGGATGTCGATACTCTCTCTCTCTTTCTCACTCTTTCTCTCACTCCTGTGATGTCTAGCCGGGGTCTCTCAATTTCGCGTACTCTCTCGAGAGCGAGAGAGCAGGCGGAATGGAGAGAGTCAGACGCGCATCTGTAGACGAAGGCCTAGAACTAATTGAGTATGCATGTCCTCTCTCAAGAGAAGTATGTTATAGTCATCCGTCTCCTCCATTCCAGCGCTTTCCCCGGCAGACGGTTAGTAAATGACGGACAGAAGGAGGAAGGGGAAAGACGAGGAAAACTTATGTGATTATGTTCTATCGGAAAGAGGCGAAAGAGCAATGAATAAGTAACCCCTTTCAGAGTGCGAGTGCGTAAGACCGAAATACAATTGAGATTGAGTAAGGGGGGAACTTTGTAGACGAAAAACTTCAGCAAAGAAGATGTCAATATAAGTAATTTGAAAACGTCTTTGCGATGTTTGCTCTTCAGGAGAAATACCGATGCCCTCTCCTTCTCCCTCCCTCTATACTGAAGTCGGGGGCCAGTCGTGCTCTCGCAAATACAAACGCTCTCTCGCGTGAGAGGAGGCGGGAGAGAGCCAGACACGTGTCTGAAGGCAAATGTCTAGAACTAATTGAGTATGCATGCCCTCTCTCAAGGGAAGTATCTCATAGTCATCCGTCTCCTCCATTCCAGCTCTTTTCCCGGCTCTTTGTAGAAGAAATACTTCAACAAAGAAGATGCCAATATCAGTAATTTGAAAACTTTCTTTGCGATGTGTGCTCTCGAGGAGAAATAACGATGTCCATAACGAAGTCATCTCCCTCTCCCTCCCTCTAAGATGCAGTCGGAGCCCGGTCGTGCTCTCTCAAATACGCGCACTCTTTCGACAGTGAGAGACTGCGAGAGATCAGGCAAAATGGAGAGAGTCAGCTCATTACGTCTGCCTCCAGAGATCGATTGGATTTAGATGAACTTCCTTACACTCTTTCTTCCCCTCATTGATTTCCCAATCTTCCCCCTCGCAGATGGCCAATAAATGACTGCCTCAATGCCCATTATCTCGAGGAAGAAAAGAGGAAGGGGAAAAGATGCCCGAGGGATAGACTAAAGCTGAGAAGATGGGGAGCTTAGCGGCGAGTACCTTCCTCGGAAGAAGTGCCTTCCCAAATTAACTCTCAAGACCAGACGAAGAAAAAAAAGGTCATTAGAGAGGAGTATTCTCGATGTCGGTAAGTCCCAATGCATTAGTTAGCAGCGACACTTTGTTCTACGTGGGGCTATTGAGCTGATGATCGTTGCCAAGAGTTCAAAATGTGTGACTTTAAATGCACCCGGAGGCCCTCAGTCCTATTTTGGCTTAGATTCTAATTACATTCTAGTTTCCCCTCTCTTCCTAGTCTCTCCCATTCTCATTCAATTTTTTTCAAGGGACAATCTAATCTGTCTCTGAGTTCACGCGCTCTCTCGGTTCTCTATGCACTTCCAATTGTCTCTCTTCCGAACCCATCGTGGGAATCCCTCCAATTCTTTCTTTTTTGGGAGTCACGGGGGCTTTCGTGAGAGCGCAGGAATGGAACTCGACGTCAGTCATTAGGCAACCGAAAATGGCATGTCTTCAGCGTCGTTAGCTGGCGGTCGCAGCCTTGGGCTCATCTCAATAAGCGCGCTTCTCACTGAATTTTCCTAGAAATACCCTTTCAGTCTCAGAGTACTCGTGATAATAAGACTCTCGTTTAGTGGTCTTTCAACCTCCCCCGTTCCTTGCCAGAGAGATTGAGCAAACATGTCTGTCAAATGTTGACCGTCTCTCCTCTGCCCTTCACTCTCTCCATTTCACATTCTCTCTCGCTATGTCTAACTAGTGCGAGCAGACAGACAGTGGCTGGTGAACTAAATGCGAACTCTTCCGCGGCTTTTTTTCTCACGAACTGTTTGTCTTCACTCGATAGAATGTGTTTAGCTCGGGGTTAGCCCTCAACTTTCCCTGGGAGAAGTTCTTTCAATTCCGCTTCCAACTCTTCGTATATCTTCTCCTCTCCACAGAATTAATAATAAATGACGAGAGAGAACGCGATCAAACAGCCCGAAGAGACGGGGGATCTCAGAAAACTGCAAAGACGAGAGCGAATAAATAAAGATACACATTGTAGCCAAGTAGAGCATTGTCTTTCGAGTCACTGAAATAGCCATGTTTCAGGAAACTTTGAATGAGAAAAAACTAATCTTCCCTGTTACATCCATTGATTGATCAATGATCATTTATCTCTGCCACAGATAATTTGATCTATAATGGGCAGCGCGATGGAGGCAGAATTTGATGTTAAGCTGTGAGAAAAGACAAAGCGAGCTCGACAGACAGGGGGGACAACGAATTTCCGTAATCCGATCAATTTTTCCTCCATCGAAAGAGAAACCCGTTGAATGATTGCCAATGTCATGGTGGAAGTTTGTTCAGAGTTCAATACAGTGGAGCAGAGAGAAGAGATTCGGCGAAAAAGATTTCGTCTCAGATTTTCTGAGTTTGTGATTTTCGACTCGTTTAATGAGATAATAATCGAAACAGAAACGCACGAAAGAATCGCACTGAGCTGGGAAGTGATGAAGAATTGAACAATTCTGCCGTCCTCTCGTAATCTGTGGTTAGAGTGCGGAAATCAAGAGCGGGCGCTCTTCATTCTCCACACCCTCTCGTAACTCCGACCGGTTAGAGAGTGTGTGAAATGGCGAGAGTAACTCTCGCTTTCTAAACTCTACATGTGGCTTTCAATCACTTCCGGAATAGCGTAAACCTTCGGTTCTAGGCTGGAGAGAGGGACGGGATGAATTACTTGGGGGGCTGGACTTTCAATGCCGAGAATCCGAAAAGTCTCAAGAATATCATAGTACTGGTCTGACAGAAACCGATTGTGAGAAAGGCGTTTGAAGATGAGGAAATGTAGTCCTAAATCACCGTCGTACTCTCCTCTTATTCTCTCTCCTCCGCTCATCAAACTCCTGAAATCGAGTGCATATCATCAACATATTGGAAATCCTCGTATCACCCCCGTCTAAGCTTTACGCGCGAGAGATCTGCATGACTAGAGACGGCGAGACAACGAGAGAGCGGAAAGGCATGACCGAGATTAGTCAACTCGAAAAGCTGCCCATGCGATATTTATATCGTAGGGTCCATGGTCTTCCAAAAATATGATATTTTGTTCAGAAACAAGAATTTTTAATCTTGCAGTCCAACTCCCTACACAATTTGTTGTTTCTTGCGATAATATAATTGCAATCCCGAAGGAAACGATTATCGCGAGCTCAGCTACCGATTGTTTCGTTTCGAGCTGCTGTCTGACCGTTCTTTTTATCTCTGGTCCTTATTATCTCTCGTGTCTATTTATCGATTTTCAGCTCTCGAAACTTCTTTACTGGCTGAATAATACCTACAAAGGTTATTTCCCCTGTAAGGACCTACCTGTTTGGCTACGCGAGAGAGGAGGGGAAAGGGGGAGATAAAAGAGGTGAGAGAATTGGCGAAAAGAGGAGAGCAGGAGAGTCTGTTTCGAATATTAGTTGCCAATGCAGGTATAAAGAATGAGCAACGTTAGATTTCCCACTCATCAGAAAAAAAGGTAGTCCATCTGACCTTTTTGCCGGTTTCAAACTAGGGTTTTCCAAATTTTACGGATTGATCATCGTGAACTGCATCAGAAACCGAAGCAATCGGCTCTTATCGCTATGTGAAAGACGTGCGAAGTGCGGGCGAAGAGAGAAACTTTCAGTGTTGCTTCCTGGCCGTCACAGCTTTGGTCTTGCACTCTCAATAATTGCGCTTCTTACTCCAATTTCCTTGAAATACCCTTTCAATCTCCGAGCACTAGCGTCAATTTGACTCTCGTTTAGTGGTCTCGCCATTTCACACACTCTCTAACCGGTAGGAGTGACGAGAGAGTGTGGAGAATGAAGAGTGTCTGCACTTGATTTAACGACATGTTACGAGAAGATGACTGATTTGTACAATTCTTTCATTCTTCTCTGTAATTACAAACTATCTTCTCCACCATGACGTTAGCAATCTTTCAACGGGTTTCTCTTTCGATGAAGTTCCTCTTTCGATTGATCGGATTAAGCTAATTCGATGCTCCCCTGTCTCCCGAGTTCGCTTTGTCAGTTCCCACAGATGAACAGAAATTTTGCCTCCGAAGTCATGCAGATTATAGATCATTTCATGGGTGCGGCAGAGAAAAATGATCATTTATTAGTCAAGAGATGCAACAGGGAAGTTTCGTATGCTGGCAGCTTCAATGTTCTCTCATTCGACGTTTTCTGAAATATTTTTTCAGTGACACTCGGCCAATACGTCTCTTCATTGATGTCGCTCTTGCTTTGCAGTTTTCTGAGATCCCCGTCTCTTCGGGTTGATTGATCGCGTGCACTCTCGTAATTTATTAATGCTGAGGAGAGGAGAAGATAGACGAAGAAGTGGAAGAGAAATTGAGAAGCGAAGATCTCCTAGGGAAAGAGCGAAGCACAAGCAAAAACACATACCACCGAGAGAAGACAAACTATTGGATAGCTGCGGTAGAGTTCGCCCACTTACCAAGCGGCTGCCTGTCTGCTCACACTAGTTAGAGAGAGTGAGAGAGAATGCGAAATGGAGAGAGTGACGGGAAGAGGAGAGACGGTCAACATTTGACAGACATGTTTGCTCAATCTCTCTGGCAAGGAACGAGGGGAGGTTGAAGAGTTCAAAGACCACTAAACGACAGTCTTATTGTCACTAGTACTCAGTCTTATTGTCACTAGTGAGACCGAAAGGGTATTTCTAGGAAAATGGAGTGAGAAGCGCGCTTATTGAGATGAGCCCAAGGCTGCGACGGCCTGCGAGCAACGCTGAAAACATACCATTTTCGCTTGCCTAATGACTGACGCAGGGCCCCATTCCAGCGCTCTCACGAATTCCCCCGAGACTCCCAACACAGAAAGAATTGGAGGGATTCCCATGGTGGATTCGGAAGAGAGACGATAGGAACCGAGAGAGCGCGTGAAAAAAAAATGAATGAGAATGGGAGAGACTAGGGAGAGAAGAGAAACTAGAATGTGGTTAGAATCGAAGCCAAAATAGGACTGAGGACCTCCTGGTGCATTTACAGTCACATACTACGAACTCTTGACAACTTTCGATGGAACAACGTGTCTCTACCACGTGCTCACTAACGGAGAGCGGCAGGCTGACATCGAGACTACTCCCCGCTTATGACGTTTTTCGTATCCTGGTCTTGAGAGCTAATTTGGAAAGGCACTTCATCGCAGTCTGAGAAACGAACTCGTCCCTAATCTCCCCATCTTTTCAGCTTTAGTCTATCCGTCGGGAATCATTTCCCTTCCTCTTTCTTCGTCGAGATAATGGCCATTCGGGCAGTCATTTATTGGCCATCTGCCAGATTAGAGGGAATTCAAGGAAGGGAACGATCGAGTGTAAAGTAGGCAATTCATCTAAACCCAATCCATCTCTGAAGACAGACCTAATGACTCTCTCCATTTCACCTGCTCTCTCGCAGTCTCTCAGTGACGAGAGAGTGTGCATATTAGAGAGAGCGCGAGCGGCCTCCGAATGCAGCATAGAGGGAGGGAGAGGGAGATGACTTCGTTATGGACATCGTTATTTCTCCTCGAGAGCACACATCGCAGAGAAAGTTTTCATATTACTGACCTTGACAGCTTCTTTGTCGATGCTTTTTGTCTACAAAGTTCCCTCTTACTCTATCTCAATTGTATATCGGTCTTACGCACTCGTACTCCAAAAGGGATTACTTGTTCATTACTCTTTCGCCTCTTTCCGCCTCTTGGAACATAATCACATAAGTGTTCTTCGTCTTTCCCCTTCCCCCTTCTCATAACGAAAATGGGAATCTCAGGCACTCAGACATTTACTAACCATCTGCCGGGAAAGGAGCTGGAATGGAGGAGACGGATGACTATGAGATACTTCTCTTGAGAGAGGACATGCATACTCAATTAGTTCTAGACCTTCGTCTAAAGACGCGCGTCTGGCTCTCTCCATCCCGCCTGCTCTCTCGTTCTCCCTCACCGGCCAGGGGTTGAGAGACCCCGGCTAGAAATCACACAAGTGAGAGATAGAGTGAGAGAAAGAGAGAGGACATCGCCATCCCTCCGAGGCAAACAACATTAGATTTTCGCACAGAGAACGTTGTCTAGCTGCTGACTTTAGAACTTCTTTTCTGCTCCTTTCCTCCACATCACTCTCAATAGCAGCGCAGACAAATATTTCTCTAATTCAATTAGAAAGTGAGACCCTCAAACCTACTAGTATGGTGATACTGCGCTTTATTTCTGAAAATGACATTAAATTATCCATCCGTTGACACCGAATCGCGCATTGCATCAGGGGATTCTAAGTTCGCTTTTCGTCTTTCGACCCTCTCTTTCCCCGTGTGATTGATGGAGCAGTTGGCTGTGCATTCCCTCTCCGCCCTTCCCTCTCCCTCTGATACTTTTTCCACCCTTCCCATCCCTCGAGAGAAAGAACGAGAAGAGTCTCTCGTCTGACTAAAGAGAGGTTCCATGCTAGTTCAGAATCCTTCTCCTTCACTTCGTTTCCAACTTTGCTGATTCACGATTGCGGTTCGCTTCTGAAACAACGATGTTCGCTACAGAATTCTCAAGTGAATCACTACTATTATTATGAATTTCCACTACGTTTCGATACGTTTGTTCCACCTCGTTCTTCACGCTTTTCTCAATTATCCAAAAGGATTCTGCTTGAAGACTCTAGTTGCATGGAGATGACTTCCTTCCAACTTTTGTTATCTCTGTTCTTCAAACTTTGATCTCATATCATTGGTCTTTTAGTCTTTGATCTTTGGACTTTAGTCTCCTATTTTATCCCCAATCTTTGATCTTTGCTCTTTGAGTATCTGCCTTTATTTCAAGCATTCTTTGTTGCTCGTAATAACCTCAACAACAGTTGTTTGCGTCTGTCCAGAGTCAGACGCTCTCTTGAGTCAGGCGATTACATCGATTTCCTGTCGTCTAGCCAATAAAACGTCAAATCCTTATCTCACTCCACTCCAGTCTCTGTGGATAAAGGCACATGCGGAGTTCTGAATCTCTTCCGCCCCGTCTTATCTATCTTCGTTTCTCTCTAGCTTCTCTTCCCTCGATAGTCCATTCGCTCTCAGCTATTCTTCCTAGTAATCCCAGAGTTGTCCTCTGTTGTCCCTCGCTCATTCCTTCTCTCATTATTCCATTCTCACACTGCTCTTCCAGATTAACACATCCAAATTGCATCCCGCACCCACTTTGATTTCATTAGAGAGGTTTCGCCGAGCGCTCGTTCTTTTTCGTGTTGTGTTTCTCTCGTGCCAACCTGGACTGACTTTATTTCAGCATCATGCTTGACCTGGGGACATTCGTCAATGCATTCATCGCCCTCGTTCCTCTCGTGGTTACTGCCATCTGGTGGTACTGGAACAAGAAACCGCCTTCTGTGGAGGTACGATATTCGAAGTATTTTGGATGCATTCAGCAGGTTCTAATGGTGTACGAATGCATTTCTTCTTCATCATTCTTTGTCTAGTTCTTAGTGAAAACTCGAAAATCTAAATCATAAAGTGACCCTGTTCAGTCGTTATTCGTACCATTTTCAGGAACCATTCCCCTCTTCCTCTTCTCATGTTCCCACGTGAGTTGTTTCAGTGCCACATTCGAAATTTCTCGCAGTGTCACACTATTTCTGACTTGTTGAACCCCCATTGAATCAGTAAAAGCTGCGTCTGAACATTCTCACCTCAATCCAATGTTTGCACGAACCAAATTGTTGAGCATAAAATTCGCTTTAAATCTTTTTGAAAGTCTATATTTTTCGCTCTCTGATCGCTATTGTTAACTCTATAAAATCTTTCTGGCTTTGTCTCTTCCGATTTTTGTGGATCTTTACAATTTGATCTTTCATATCTAATCGTTGGTCTTAAATTTTTGATCTCTAGTCTCTAGTTTCACTTGTTTTGAAAGTATCTCTGGTGTAATTGCCTCCTTTTCGAGAGTCACAAGATTGTTGGCCCTGACGCAAGAGAGGACCCAATTAGAACGAGCGATCCACTAGGAATAAGTACCCGTAATCAGAATATGCTCTTGGGACAGTATTCATGCATAAGAAAGAGATTCTGTATTTTTGTGAAAGAAAAAGAGCAGTGTTTGGTTGATTTTTTGTTGACTAGGTACTTTTCCGGTTCATTTTCTTCGTCTCGCGTGTTTTTTGCGTTCCGCTCACGCTTTGTTGATCCTGAAAGAAGTTCTATGTGGTCACATAGTCAGATGTCGATTTACGAGTGTATCAAAATTTGGGTCTAGTATCTTGCTGGCTAGAGAAAGCGGGAGAGCGTGGTGATTGAGGAGAATTAGAGGACTGCAGAGAGAGCAGAGCAGAGAACACACGAATATCACTCGATAAGTGAAGCGAAAACGGCCAAACGAGCGAGATGTAGGTGCTAGAATCGCAACGAAATGTGTCACAGAATGGATCATTAAATGGGCCTCAATGTGCTGGGTTGAACAACGTTAATTGCACAGCTTTTTCCAATTCTAAATTTTGTGATATCTCGTGCGCATTTCGCGCAGTGCTTTTTTATCGCTCAAGATTCTTAAAACACCGAGCCATTGTCGATGAGCGCTCATTGTTGATTAGGTTGAAAATTGAAGTCTTGTGATCGTAATTGTCAATTACATTATCCATGGATCAGAGATTTAGAACATAAGTAGGATTGTTGAGCAACCGGTTGAGTAAAGACTGGAGAGAACAACTGAAGTTACAGGATCACGGAGAAAGATCGCTCAGATCAGACAAACAGGAATGCACGGGCTTCTCGTGTGGAACCTTCGCTTCCCGAACAAGCTGCAGATATATCCAAGGCCAACTCTGCCATAGATTCATTCCGCATCGCTGAATTCGATTCCTCTGCCGACTACCAAGAGTGAGTTGAACGAAAAAAAATATTATTGCTAGCCATTAGAATGATATTTGTAACTGCGCGACTTCGAAGATCATCACCATTCTATAACAGGCCTCAACTGATTCGTCCTGATTTGCTTCTCTCCTTCCCGCCTGGTTTGCCTCCACCCGGATTACCAATGAGATACGAAACAAACAAGTGAATTTTTCAAAAAATTCAAATTAGTCTAAAATAATATAATGTTTGTGAATAACGACAGATTTCTTTTCACAGTTCTGCCGATGACTCTCCTCCGAATTCTCGATCATCCAACGCTCGCCACTCTGATACGATCCAGCGACCAATCGAGTCTTCCAGTTGCAGCAGTAAAGCAGCACCTGAAACTACAGCACCAGCTGAGTCAGTACTACCTGCTTTTGGTTTTAGCGTGAAACAAGTCTTCATTTCTCACAATATTTTGTCTCCCTTACCGCTGTGTAGTGGAGAGGTCGTTTCGTGCGAAGCAACCTTTGCGGAGAATCAATTTTACTATCGGTCATAGTTGATAAAGCGGATTTTGTAATTCTGATTCTGTTTCACTTCATCCATTCCAGCCCGCACCAATCTCCATGCACCTCTTCCTCCGGAGATGCTCCCTCCTCTCACATCACTGCGCATCATTCCAATGATTCCTCGTCACAATCGGCCTCTGCCTCCCACTCACAAGACGAACCTGACACTATTCACTCGTCCGAGAAGACTCACAGATCTCAAGTGCTCGAACGAACTGATCCAACCCCACTCCCTGCAAATCGTGATGATCTTCGTGAATCGTCACCGACTAGAGCTCTCAATCAAGAGAATGCAGTCGGTGGGCCAGAACGAAAGGTGAGCACGAGGTGCTGATTCGAGCATATCCTCAATTCGCCTATGCAACTTGAAGGGCTAAGGAGACCCACAAGTGTGTTTAGAACATACGAAAATTGAGGATTCGCCGTATATACCAGCAGTAGCAGACGCTTAGCACAGTAACACTAATATTCGCTCATTCCAGGAGCATCCTCTAATGATCAAAGCCGATCTAATCCGCAATGAGTACGATTCAACCATCACTTATGGGTTCTTGCAATACCACAAGCTTAAGGTAAGCAAAATGAGATCCGATATGTTCCATTGATACAATTCAGAAGAGTATGGAACGTCCTGATCCTTCGGATTCCTACCGCTCCTTTGCTTTTCTTGACGTGTCAATCGATGCAGGTACGCATAAGTCATTTAAATGCTGTGCACGATTATGTTGAGCTCCTCTCTCACCTTGCCTTTTTTTGCGCGTGTGTGCATTGTTATAAAGAATGTTCAGAGTTGGCCAGCTTGCAACCCGACGAGACAGCGAAGCCGGATTGGAGACCTAATCTGATTTCTGCCTTGGACGAATACGCTGTGAGATCCTTATCTGATTTACTTCTGCTTGAGGGATTTTGAAATTGTAGCGAACACTAGAGTGTCCATGGAACGGTACTGCTCCATTACATGTTTGTTGGTGCTTTCGGTTTAGGTGATGAAACCATGTCAGGCAAACGCGAAGCTTCGCTCTCTCGACTTCAGATGTGGTCCTGATATGCTGATAGTGGTCAAGAGAAATGCTCACCTTCTCAGAGGACTCCCAGTTGTCGAGGACAACTGTGGAAGAATCGAGGTAAGAATCGACACTTGACTAGATATTTACAAGTTCATTTTTTAGTAAAATATATTTCTAGATCTGTGCCGAGGCAGGTGGAGAAGGAAGGGCAGCGCACCGATTGTCTACTGAACGTGAAATCGTACCGATTCTCAGGCAAAAATTTCTGCGATCGGAGCTAATCGCTCTTCCCAAATCACAGATCACTGTAAGTGCACTTCGTTTCTGAGCTGTTCTTCTGCACATTCACGGACAACGCACTGTTGATATAGAGAATCGCTGAAAATCGAAATATCTTCACTCTAATGTTCGGGAGTGTGCAGAAAAGTAGGCGACAGATGAGCGATTAACCCGTTCATTCAGTTCGCTGTTGGGCATGGCGCAGAAGCGAAATGCATCTTCCCCAATGATCGGTCAACCATCCTCGTCAATGACACGACCTACCAGAAAGTCCAGCGACCATGCCCTAAAAAGAGAATCGAAGTGAGCTCAAATGTTTCGAGGAGTTCATAGGAAGAGTGTCTATCCACCATCCATCCCCAACTACCAACCCTAAACCACCACCAACCCTATTCTTCCGTGAAACTCCACGAAAATCAGTGTTTATTTTCAATCTTGTTTCACACTGTCTATTTTCAGTGCTGGAATCGAGTATGGGAGAGAGTTGATGACGTGGGCCTTGTCAGGTATTTGAATGAGGCGATTCGGAAGTGCATAGTTAAATTTAGTTCCGAATCGTACTGTGCAATCAAATTCAACAATGCTTCGGAGGCACATTATGCATTGCGTGAACTAACAGGGAGACGATGGGGATACGACGCTATGGTTCGTTTCAGTTCACATTTATTTATTCAAACATTAGAAGACGGCAAAGGCATTAGCACCGGCAATCGGAATCCTCCGACTCAAGGTGCCTGCCAATACATTGCTGTTTTAAAATATATTGAGCCTACTCGGCGATTATCAGTTGAATCCTCAGCACAAAGCATATTTCTCGTAATATGATTCCGATTCCCTGGCATTCTGGTCGTCATTGAGATCAGTAACTTAACCCAACCCTTCAGCTGCTCCGTCAGGAAATGCAACTCGGAGGATGGAGTTTCTCTGTTTCCAATGCAATGAAGGAGGTCGCCTTAGAGATGCAGTGGGAAAGATACGGAATATACGCGTACAAGGTTAGTCGTGATTTAACTGGAGATAACACAGTAAAACGGAATCATAGTTAGACAAAATAGAAGGAACTATCAAAATTGAAAAGGTTTGCATAAGAATTCGTTCGCTAGAGAATCGAGCAAATCCGATTGGATTTGGCACAGCTCACAACGGTGAATTCTCTGGAGCTGTGTGATTTGGGGTTCCCGAGGGTGCTCATGACAATAGACGACGTCATTTTGCATTTCTCGCCTCCGTTGGCTCCAGACGAAGTCGCGTAGGAATCGGCTTCCTTATGAATTCTCGGCCCTCGTGAACGCTAAAGTTAAACCAATGTGGCTTTTTAGACTTCCTAGAGGAATAAATGCTGACATCTTCTACCACTCTTCTTCATCTTTCATTGAATAATTATTCGAATTTTTGATTAGGAATTTTTCGAGGGAATGCTTACGCGATCTTTAATATTCGAGAGAGGGTTCCAATTAAGTTCTCAGGGGAGGCTATAGTGGTGCGACTTTCGAGAAAATAGACTCACGTGTAACAAATCCCCCTTCCTTCTCTTGTTCACGTGTTTGAACCTTTGGCCTTAGAGGGGGCGTAGGCGGAGGAAAAGGCAGGGGAACCAATCGTCATCAGCACCATCGGGAACCCAAATCACACCGCTTCAGAGAATTGACTTTTTTGAGCTGTGCCAGCATTTGCTCGAGTCGTCAACGCCCTCATAATTGATATGAGGCCGTTTGCGTAAGGTTCAACAAGGTTCAACGAGGGTTTGGAACAGAGAAAAAGCTTAAATCTCCACAAAGTTGGCTCCAGGGGTTATTTTAGACCCTCTCTCCGATTTTCCACTCCATTTCGTCATATGTCCCCATTTCGCTCCAGGGGCTCACTCCTTCATTTCGGCTCATATTTTGTTTTTGAGTGTTTTTTTCACAAAAAATGTTCAAAATGGCTCGAAATCTCACTCACCCGACCATAATCTCAAACTCTATCGAATAAAACTACTCTCATATTTTGACCATTTTTCGTTCACGGGTTATAGTGAAATCTTGAACCGAATAATTGAGGGCAGAATCCTTTTGCATGTTGACAGAGGATACTCCCCTGAACATTTTAAGTCCTTGGGCACCAAATTTCGACCTGGTCTAAGTGGTTTTTCATCGATTTTAGTGAAAACGTGAAAAATAAAAGTGCCGATATAGCACCATTATGGAGCTCATTTTGTAGAGCCGTAGTAGCTGATCATTTTTGGTAAGACATTATGCCCATAAAACGTCTCAGTAAGAAGTTACAAGAGAGTAAACTTATCATTTTGATGAGGCTCGCTTTAATGACTTTTTCAGTACTTGTAACTTCTTACTGAGAAGTTTTAACGGCATAATGTGTTACCAAAAAATGATCAGCTACTTCGGCTCTACAAAATGAGCACAATAAAGGTATTGTACCGGCATTTTTTTCACGTTTTCACTAAAATCGATGAAAAACCACTTAGACCAGGTCGAAATTTGGTGCCCAAGGGCTTACAATGTTCAGGGGAGTATCCTCTGTCAACTTGCAAAAGGATTCTGCCCTCAGTAAATCGGCTCAAGTTTTCACTTTAACCCATGAACGAAAAATGGTCAAAATATGAGAGTAGTTTTATTCGATAGAGCTTGGGATTCTGGTCGGGGGAGTGAGATTTCGAGCCATTTTGACCATTTGTTTACGAAAAAGCACTCAAAAACAAAATATAAGCCAAAATGAGGGAGTGAGCCCCTGGAGCGAAATGGGGACATTCGACGAAATGAAGTGGAAAATCTGGTAGAGGGTCGAAGATAACCCCTGGAGCCAACTTTTGGGGTATCTCGAACTTTCGCTTGTTCCATGCACTCGTTGATCCTTACGCAAACGGCCTCATATACGTTTCCAGGTCGAGTTCCTCAAGAGCATCAAAAACCAGAAATCCCGCATCGAATTTCTTATGAGAGAGAAATCGGAGTACTTTCGCTCGAGCGTTTTTGAAATTGACGAGGAGAAACGATGCGTGAGAATTGCGAAATCAATCAATCAATTATTCTAATGTATTTGAAATGTAAATTTCAGTTGCTTGTCTCAGTGCCGACGAATTCACCATTTCCCTACGTCGATCATGTGGAGTTCTTGGAAAAACTCTTTAATGATAATAAGCTGTTCGTGAATCAAATTATTGAAAGGTGCAATAACGATGAATGCAACATAATGGAAAATGTTGAGTGAGTTACTGTGCCACGCTTCGGTAAGCTTAGAGTCGAATTGCAGGATCAGAGAGAGGTTTGCGAAGAGAATCAATCGAATCGTGCTCGATCTTGCCTTGGACGCAAACCAGATTCAGGTTCGTGAAGGAAGAAGCAGGAGGTATTTAGGCTTCTAATGCCCCTCCAGCAAATTTCTGAAATTTATGTCAACATAGAAAGATTTTTGCTAATGTGGAGGTTGATTTCTTCATATTCAATATGTCGAAATTCTTTTCACAACATTGAGTGATGTTATATTATTCATTTTTCATTAACGATGAACTTCTCAGACTGTCAACTCAGACGCAGTCCCGTGGTGTGTGGAGATCACTGATGAATCTGAGTGCAGGAAGAACAAATATAACAGCGCCACTGTTGCATTCAAGTAAGTGAGCTTGAATATATCTTATCACAAGCGGTGAATGATTTCGGCTTTTTCAACTCGCTGCAAGGCAAGACAACAATCGTTTTTGCCAATTTCAGGAACTATCATGAAGGACTAGCTATTGCGAGGCATGCCCTGTCGACTTCAAATCTAGAAGGACCGCATGCCTCGAACGGCACTGTCAATGTTAGTGATGTCTGATTATTGATAATAATAATAATAATAATATATTTATCGCGTTCAGTGTAGAATTACAAGAGAGGACGAATTAGTCTATAGAAAAAGATACAACTACGTGATATTACGATGTCGACCTAGCGACAAAGATAAGGTTCGGGGGGAGGGGGTATATATTTTTTAAGTAATTGGTCACGATGGAAAAGCTATTGTTGCTGAAAATAGAGTCGTCTATTCTATTCCACAAATTAACTATTCTATTAGACAGGAAGGTGGCATATCTATCAGTTGAAGTGTGAAAGGGGCATAATTTTA
>LS509787.1:92989-152106 GCA_900490845.1 Pristionchus japonicus | reverse complement strand
TGGGCCTTGGAAGTCATGATGGAGGAACTTCATGTAGTGTAGGCCAATGTGTAGTACACTACCCTAGCAACATATCTTATCACGGTTCACCGAGATTTGGTTATCACAAACTGACTTATTTAAAGTTTTTAAATCATTCGCCAGTTAACGATACCGCGATTGCTAGATTACGGTATCAATGGGTACGGTGTGTTGCTGGGGTATGTACTACGCATTGGTCTACAGTACATGAAGTTCCTCCATCATGACTTCCAAGGCTCATTTTGGACCATGACCCCGGGTTCATGGTGATGAGTCACTTTTGAACCATGAACCCCGGGTCATTGGTCGAAAAAGTCATGGTGGCGGAATCGACTCCAATGAGGATGATTATTTGCATTTAGGTGTAATTTTACCATTTCAGTAACATTTCGTCCATATCTCATCAAATGAGTAACAAAATCACTCGTAAACAAAATTTAGAACCTAGGTCACGCACCTTCGCTCAAAAATATCTTGGATGTGAAAATCCGGAAGAACCCAGTTATTGAATTTTCAGATGCCTCTACAAGTGGGCTACAACGTACACATAGGTTACCTTCAGAGCTCTCTGCAAAAACAGCCCACTTTGACGAAAAAACGGAAATTCGAGATCATGAAACATTCCCGGAATCGAGCAATACTCAATCTTAATTGTTGATTGAGTGCCTCCGGGCACCTCTAACGTGATGCACATGAACATTTGAGTATATCTCTCCAACTTTGTTGTTTATGATTTTTCGAACAATGCTCACATATTTCGACTTTTCTCGCACCGTAGAGGAGGAAACGCAGAAACGGGGGTGGTATAAGCAATGTGAGCACAAGACCCTCCTAACGCTAGAGTATGGGCTGGCTGGCCCCGTTCCGGGAGGAACGTGTCCGGGGGCAGGCGAAAATCCTCGAATTTTACGGAGCAGGTCTCTTAAAATTATGAAACAAAATATACTATCAATGTCAGGATTCACCTGTGTTGGGTTTGCCTCGAGACGAGGGAGACAAGCGAAGAACTATACGCCCACATGAAGAATGTCCATGGACGGTACGGAGATTTGTTGATGGAACAGAGGGAGGACATGTCCAACTACACCCAGGATGCTCCTGATGCGCAATGGGCACTTGAGGTATGTTTGTTAAATTATTAGCGCTCCTCGCCTAATTTTGGACTGCACTTTACTCTGAAACGATTGTGATCTCAATGAGCTCTTTTTCAGGATGGCTGGGGCTTTGAGTGAACGTCTACAGTTGCTGTTTATTGCAGTATTTTGCAATCACTTCTTCTCAATCACGAATAAAGCATTTTACACCATCACCTCTTGTCCTCTTGTCTCATAAGCGATCTCGCTGAATTAATGCCTGAAAAACGTCATTATAACTAGCAATCCGCGCTGGATTGCTGCGAAGGATTTCAGAATGATAATTCCTTTTGTTCTATTCATGCTCGCACCAGTTATCTGGTTCATGTGGCGAAAATGGAAGAACCGAGAAACTGAAGTGAGAAATTGGTAATATTATTCAGTTAGCTTTGGGTATTTGTGTAGTTCACCGGAAGAGTGTTTATCCACCATCCACCCCGACCACCAACCATGCTTAGGACTTATAGACACATCTATTCTTCCGGGGAACTCCACAAGTGCCAAAAGTTATTCTGTTATTCTCTTTCGCAAAAACAATAATTGTTATAAAACAAAATAACCAAGGAGATTCGCAGGAGCTGAAAGTCAATCTCGAAGGATGGAAGGCAATTGCCAATAAGGAAACGGAAGAGAGAAAGAAGCTCGAGGTACGGTTCTATTTTGTGCGTGTTGCCATGCGCATTCCCTTCCCCTATCGATTGATGAGGTTACGAAAAATGCCTGTTGCCTTTGAGCAGTTCAAAATTCTAGTACAGGTTAGAAAAAAGAGAAAACAAACATTTCAAGAGTGAACACCATGTTGAACGTTGAAAATTCGAAAGTTCATTTGATTTTGTCTGACCTTCTTAGAAAAAACAGAGCAAAATCAATGCCTTGATATGTGCTCCATTGTTAAAAAAATAAGAACGCGATTATTTTATTTTATTCCGGTTATTTTATTCTAAGCGCAGTAAAATATCTCGAGAAGACAGGGAAGGGAAGGGGTGCGCGATCCTTTTCTTCTCAGCCCAATTCTTGACATCGCCTCATTGCGCTATTGCACCTAATTACAGCGAATGAGTGGACCGAATTGACCGAATTATATAGATCACCATAATTCCAGAGGGGAAAACATCAAACATTCAATAAACAGATCGACGAGAGAACGCTGGTCAAACATCTACGCGCGCAACTGAAGCTAAAGGACATTGAAATAGAAAAGCTAAAGGTTCGCTCTTCATTTGAATAATCCAATAACTATTAATATGTCATAGAGATTGATTAAGATCGATTTAACAATCGATTTCAGAATAAAAATGAGCTGGTAGTCGACAAAGTAAAGGAGGAAGAGATGAAGGTTGAAGAACTTCACCGACAGATGGAACAAATTCGAAGTGCTAAAGACACAATTGCGAGGAGAATGAAATACTTCGAGTGAGTGCCTTTATTATCCTATTCGGAGTTATGATTCTCATTATGAAAGTTTTGTTCGCACTTCGAGAATAAGAATAGGATGTAAGCTTGGGATAAAAACTTGGTGCACTTGAAAAAGTCTCACTTGTTTGTGATGAAATGTTCAGAGTATTGCCTTGTCAATATTATCTATATTGCAGGAATCGTGTGCCCAAACTGCTTGACAAAATAATCCATCTGGAGAAGAATGTAAAGGAAGCCAAGACGACTATTGAAGAACTCACAACGAAGGAAGTAAGCAGTGTAGGGATGATTTAGCAAATGATCCTTTGCTTTTAGAGTATGCATCATAGCACAATGCTATGTAGATTACAGCGATTATTTGTGTGATCATTTTAGGGGAATTCATGGTTTGATGCAAAGTGTTCTTTTTTAGACACATTGTGGAATAGACATTCCTCTAGTGATTTCTCAGTGAACAATTTAAGAAAGAGAATAATCTGGTCCAGATCCAGCTTAATCAGGGGTTTAGGTTCCGCAGCTGAAAGCAAAGCTCAAGGCTTTCGAGGAGATTTCCAACAGTGAGAGGATTGCAATGGAGAAGCTCAAGGTACATTTTACTTTGTGGGATTGATCAGAGATTACTGTATTTCAGATCGAAAATCAACAAACCCTGGATAAGCTGAATGAAGAAACATCTTACATTGAGCAACAGTCTCTGCAACTGAGAAAGTTCGAGCGGGAGACAATGAAGCTTGAGGTACGATATAAGGAATTAATCAGGAGGGCATCCTGATTAATTTTGACTTTCCAAGTTTATGCCGTGTTTCTGGGAATTCACGTTGTAGACTCATATGTTCGAGATCAACATTGGTCATCACACAAGGCAAAATAGTTTAGGAACGATGAAACATCGGAGAAACAAAATCCAAACAATCCACTAATATGTACATCAAACGCGGTATCCAGCTTCGTTAGAAGTGAATGTCAGCTTACTTAAAAATTAATTCTACCCGAATAACCATGGATCAACTAATTTGGTACAGCATGGGTCCACAAACTAGTTGAGCTTGGGTCCACTATTTTGGTACATCACATGGTCCACCAATTTTTCATGGGTCCATCAAATTGGTACAGAGGACGGCTATTCACTAATACAATTTGGAGCATATTGTAGCACTCTGAGAGATGAGATGCCGGCCTTGCTCAAAGTGAAGTGTCGTTCACTATTTTTAGTAATTGCAAATAGTTTGTTCCAGGAAGAGAAAGAAGAGGCGCTAAACAGACTTAAAAAGGAGAAACACTTTCATCTTTTGAGCTTTGATCATGTATATTCGAAGCAAAAACTTGCGGAGATTGAGAATAGAAAGATCGAGAAGGAGAAGACGTTCTTTGAGTGAGTGTACTAACTACTTTTTACGTTACATGTTTCGAATTTTAATTCGTTGCTGGTTGCTGATGTGATGTTCGTACTTAGAGAAACTCTCGACGGACCACTTGATTAACCCAAGTCCATCAACTTCCACCACCTTTCTAAATCATCGAAATTCAGTGCCTTTACTTTTGCGTTGGGAAGAGATGCAACTAACTTCTCTTATCCATAGCCATCCATATTACAGGGACCGCGTATCTGAGCTCTTGAAGGAAACCTCCGATCTTGAAGAAAAGTTGAGCATCGCTAATAGAAAGATTGGGGAACTATCAAAGAAGGAAGTAAGAAGTGATACAAGAGAGGGATGATAGACAAAGTTTACCTTCAAAACGCCGTAATTCTTATTTAAAAAATGCTCTTTTTGGTTGCTCGTCTTTATTTGCATTTCGCCTTTTCATAGTTCGCATTTAGTCTCACCCAATGTAGCCCTTGAGTGAATTCGAATACGATGAACTCCGGGAATATCCCAATGAGTAGGAAGATGCCCTTGAGTAATTAAAAGTTGCGCCTGCGTTATCTCATCTTTCAGTCTTGCACAGTCATGTATCCGTGTGAACAAGATGCTCCTCGGGAGAAGATAAGGTCCGAACAATGTGCTAGAGAAGAGGCAGAGTTGAGCAAGCCATCTGTTCATCCGTACTATGAACTGTACTCTGATGAGGAAGTGGAAACAGATGACAAGGCTGAGATCAGGGTACAAATTTCAAGTATAATAAGCAAGTATCTTATTTAAATATTTTAGACTGACGCGGAGGAGAACCGTGAGAGAGAGAGGAGTGAACGCGCAATGGTCCACGAGGACGCCGAATTGAAGAAGTTACATACGAAATCGGTAGATTACAGCAAACGTAAGTGTGCTTATGGAACATAACCCGCAAGTGAATGATGCGCTTTGGAACTTGGAACTAAAAAAAAAAAATAAAAGTCATTAGAACCGTTTTGTTGTCGTTATATATTTTTTGGCGCTGGCGATACACTTCTCAATAATACTACTACCCTTGCAGCTTTCGACGTTTACGATCCGGCTAACCCGAAAGACATTACAACTATGAAGTTCATAATCGAGGTACAATGTTGAAATCTACCAGTGATTCACGAACTCCTCATCTCAGAACTACCCCATTGCTGTTCGCAGTGCATTTTATCACGGCCGGGGCTCACCCCAGTCGAAGATCCTGAAAAGTGTGAGGATACGTGAGGATCTAAACTGCAGCGCACCCTGTCGGCCCGATCGAAATGTCAGTCGTGCTTTATATTATCTCTCAAATTATATATAAATGTTCAGCCTGAGAAGTGCGGTTCGCTTCACGATACGGCCGTTTATCAAGGACAACGACATAACTGTTCAAATTTCATCGTCGAGAGCGCCAACAACTGTAGACATTTAATCGATTCTCTTGTGTATTTCGCGGCATAATGCACTTGCCATGTGCGGTTTTTTACTTATGAAGCGTATGAATGTGTTTCACCTGATCAACAGTTTGCCACAACCTCTTATGTATCCAACGCATATCACAGGTTTTCTGCAAGAGTGTAGGAAAACGATGCTCTTTTGAACCAGAAAAAATTTCATGAGCTCGAGTTCGTTCAAAGTTGGTTAGTTGGATCCATTGGGGGACTCCTTAAGCTACAACCACTCATTTGGGTCAAATTTCCATATTTTCGATGTTTGTAATCTACAACTAAGAATGACCATAAGTTTCATTGACCATAAGTCATTTTAATTTTCATCGTACAGCGACTTAACACAAACTATTGTACTCGTAATTACGAGCTCTTCAAACAACTTCATTATGATCATGGTTGGAAAGATCGAACTCGGATTGAAAACAGCAATAACTGATTTTAGGCACATAATGCATGGACTAACTCGAAAAAGGACGTTATGATCATCGATATTATTCTCCATACCCGGATACGGGTGCCCACGCTTGCCGTTTTTAGTAATTCTGTCCCCAAAATACCGACTAATAGTCTTTCTGGACCTAGTAGTTTTTTCCTGAAAACTTCATTCGATGGCACAATCTACTTCAGAGAGAAAGTAGTCATATCACTACTCGCCGTCCCTCCGCAACCGCACCGCACAAAGTACACAACAAATTGGCGTTCAGTAGAGCCAAGCGAGGAATCTGCTGGTGGTCCAACAGGGGAGCTGAAGCATATAGCAACCTCTTTATGAGGTTTGCGTGGATCTTTTTGTTTGCTCAACAAAGGAACTGGAGTTTCATCAGCTTGATTTGTGAAACCAAAAGGATTCGTCAAAAGCAAATTACATATTTCGTCAGCAGCATATTTCTCAACTTCATTATTGATTGGTAATCAGTACTGAAGGGAAGTACATGAACTCTGACGAAATCAACGCAATGGCGGAAATGGACTACTTGAAGGCGGTGGCTAGCATGGCCATGTTACTTCAGAAACAAAGCGAATACCAGGACGCGTCCCGATCGATTGAGTTGTCGAATTCCACTCGCGACGGATCCACTTTCGAGAGTTGGCGGGCGGAATAGACACGAGGACATTTTCGAGGTCGATCTCAGGCAATGGAGTGATGTCAAGAAGGTCAGACTCCTGATCAGACACGTCAGCGTTTCTGTGGAAAGGACTTTCTCGGAGTCCTTCGCTCCCACTAAATGGATCGATGTGAAGCTCGAACTAGTCAAGGACAAGATGCAGGTCTGTCCGATCTATCTGATCCTTGCAATCCGTGACAGTCTCCCGTTGGCTTCCACCCTCTTTTCATCTCCACGAGTCATAATTGCTGTTCGTTTATATCTACTGAAATTCCGCATGCTCGCCTTTTACGAGTCGACATCGTAAACCGATCTCAATAATCGGGTTTTACCCTGTATAAAATTATTACAAACAGGCACAAGGCCAAAAACAGAAAAAAAAATGGGCGAGGTTCAATGCGCTTGGCGTACGGAAATGTTTATTCGACCGCTGTACTCAATCAGATGTAGTAAATACACCAAGTCGATAAGTGAATAGTCCATCTATCCTTACTCTCACGGGTTTGACCTGAACCTGAAAATCTACTAATTTATCGATCATGTTATTTCGCTTTTTCGTTCTCTCTCCTTCTCCCTCTATCTCTACTAATGAGAGTGAGAGAAAAGAGCGCACTCTATTGGCAGGTCACTCGGACCAGCAGAAGAGAGAGAGACGCAGAGAGGTCATAGGGAGAGGTAAGAGGGCAAAGAGACATAGAAAAACCGGAGGCCGGAGTATAGGATGAGACAAGGTCCTACCACGATTTCCCTTTTGACAATAAGAAAAACTGTCGAATTGCTCAATAGCGTCTCTCCACTATTTTTATTAATCTTTGAATGTATCTTTTGTTTATTTTCCTTTTCCGATTAAATTGTGCGTTACATACATTTGAATAAATATAATCATCAGGTTAAGAGTTCATTCACTGTGTTCATCTACTCTCATCGTCAATCCACTCGCCTCATTACCGCCAATTCGCATCGGAACTTTCTTCAATACGTGAGCCTCTCTTTCCTCTTCTTTTTTCTTTGTCTATCCTCCATTATTTCATTATTTCATATTGTCCGGTCTCACACTCTTTTTTTAAACAGTCATCCGCTTAAACTTTACTCGTGCTGTCACTTCCACTAGACTCTCTTTCTTTATGTTCATATTTGGTAAAGAGAAAAGATCAGGAAGGAACAGATTTCTGCTTCTATACAATTCAATCGATCGTATTTCTAACTCTATTCACCTTCCTTCTTCCCTAATCCCCCTCTCGATATCTGCCACGGGGGTTGCTCCTTTCTCGCGCATACTCTCTCACTTATGCACACTATCTCGCCAATTCACTACGCCTAACCAGGCAGAGAGATCCCATCAAAGAGATTCCATGCGTGGTGATGGGGTAGACGAGTTGAGAACTGGGAGGCGAAAGCTTGATCGCTGTAAAGGAGATACTTGACTTTATCGTGGTTTTGATTGACGAGCGTTGGCAAAGAGGTCATTTTCCGGTCTCTTCGACTAAGTTGTTGATTTGGTCTCTGAGTAAGAGTTGCACGCAAACTGCAGTAGAGCGTGGTTCGTGTAGATTTCAGTTGGTTGCCGTGTGGAAGGAGAGGGTTGAGTGAGAGTAGAACTGCTTTATCTACAGACGAGAATGAGAAATGAGTGAGAGGTCGCCCATATATAGGGTCGACCGACAGGGAAATGAGGGGATCTTCTTCAATCAAATATTGTAATCCTGTAATCCACTATTGACAATCTTATTGACCTCGATGAACTCGTTTAATGGCACACACTAAACATTCTCTCACGTAGATCAGCGCTCTCTCGCTTCTCTACCCAACTAAATCGACTCTTTTTTGGCTGTGCATATGGTGAAACATTACCAGGAAAAAAATGAAAAGAATCGCAATAAAAATGGAGAAAAAGTGATTGCGCAATCGAAAAAGAGTGCAGAAAGAGTTAGCCCCACTCTAGATTAGGAAAAGATACGCATCATATACGGAGTCAATAGGCTCTCGTTATCCTCTACCAAACGGTCAACAAAGAAGGGATGGTGAGGAAAGTACTGCGAGGGGGCTAGAGGGAAGAGAGAATGGAGAGAGAACACGGAGACGAGCGAGGTGTTTATTACTAGTTCTGTTCCTGTTCTTTTTCTGGCGAACCAATATTAAATTAAATTTAACCCGCGGAAACTTATGAGTCAACCTAATATCAAATGGCACTCTTTCTCCGGATTTCATAATTTTTGTATAGATATTAGATATTAATATATTCATAACCTTCAGGGACAAACGAGAATGGATGGAAAAAAACGAAAAGCTGATGTGCAGGAAACGAATACTTCAAAAAAGGAAAAACTGGAATCAGAGATCGATGCTGTACCTGAGCATTCTACTGTGAGCAATCTATTAGTACATTTACAGCGAAATAATGAGTAGAGAATCTTCGAATTCGAAATTGAGTAAGTTTTGTCGGGGAAGATAATTAGCGTATGTTTTCAGAATCATCAAGGAGATGAGTCAAGTAAGAAGACTGATGATGTTCCATTTGTTCCGAATGACCTCATGAGGATGGTATTTGGGGAATTAACCGACAAGGAACGGGATCCGATCGGCACTTCATGCAAGAGGTTTCGGAGAGTTGATTTGGGAGTGGGCAAAAGGAGTTTCGATAAAATCGAAGTTAATTGGGTTAGTTTTTATTGAATTTTTCTCTCATCAATATTAATTATTCAGAGATTTGCAACCAGAAATATAAAGGGTATCAGGCCCGATCTGCCTGATTTATCAGTAGACCTGTCGGTTCCGGAAAATTGCAAGACGACGCTATTTCAACAAGCCAAAGCAAAACTTCTTGAGATATGGGTTTGTTGAGCTCTGCTTTTTGAAAAATAATGTACTTGCTTTTGACTTTCAGGTTTCTGAAGACGAAGGAACTCCGTTTATTTCACAATTGATCCGCACGGTCCATTTCTACGAGTTGGAAATATGGTTCCGAAATGTCAAGAACGTTGAAGGGTATATTTTGAAACCAGCTTCCAAAAGTAATTTGTCATTCCAGATTGATCGAGCCACTACTAAAAGGATGTAAGATGGAGAACACACGAGTGAACCTTTCTTGGTTGGGCGATTTTTCACCGAAGGATGTTGATCAAATGAGTGCATTATTTTCAAAAATGCCTAAAATGAACGAACTGAGAATCACGCAACAACAGGTTTGAAATACAAAACTGAAAATACTCGATTTTATTTATTTTTCAGGTTATGATCAACGAAGCCGCCTGTCTTCATATGGCTTCAAATACGAATATACTAGATTTACAAGAAATTCAATGTTCCGCTGAGGGAATCGTCAAACTGTTTGATGTGAGATAGTTCGTTACCGCAACTTGAGAGTCACTAATTGCAAATTCCTTTTCATTGAATCTATAGACTATGAATTTGTTGCAGGAAGTGTGCCAGTCACAACTTGCTCCCAAGGAAATCAAATTCTATGTCGTAAGATCGGTGGCAGACGAGGTGCTTGCAATTTCTCGACCTTCATTTGAGAAGGTGCAATATCCCTCATTTGAGTGTATTAAACATACAGCAAGTAACTCAATTATGACGATATACAAAAATGACCCGAGTTGTTCAAGAATAGATATATCTAAAAAATGAAATGATGCCGATATATGCAGGGTAGACAATTAGTTCGTATTCGAAATATTTTTAATGCGTTTTTTCCATCTTTCTAACTTCAAAAGCTTCAGCACATGTGCGGATAGGTTTGCAAATCGCATTCGGTGACATCGGTGGATTTATAATTTTCTGAATCCGCATACATGCGAAAATATCTTTGAAACCCCGTATTTAAAACTTTCATATTTGCAAGAAAACCTCAAACTATTTCCCAAATTCTAACTAAATGTCTTCCCCGACCTGTGCTGGCTTCTGCATAGTACTTTGATCTTCACTGTGTTGTAGTTTTTCAGAGCATCAAAGGATATGTTTCGTTATCCGCAATATTGATTAAGTCCCTTTTCTAACTCAGGCATTTGTGATTGTCGAGATATTTCATTTGGCGAAATTTTTCCGCACTCTTCTAATATGTAACCCGTACTGAATGTATTTCTATTGCAATTTACAATAAATAAATCAAATCCTTGAACAACGGAATCGATGTGTCGTTCTACAGTCACATGTTATGCACACAAAAATTGCGGCTGTGATAGAGGATTGATGGTCGTTGGGTTGTTATTCATAGAATCAGAGCCTGGTAGAGCGAGAGTGCTCTTTACAAGGAGTTTCTGATCATTGCATGGTATTGATCAAAAACGATGAGCGCCATCTCGTAGTTTTTCAGATAAGAGATGATGAGTGAACGAAATATCCATTTAGGTGAGTTGCTTTCATTCGCTACGTAGGAAATACTATAGAATGTCAGAGGTGGCACATTTCAAGAAGGTGATGCAATCACACTCAGTGCGAAGGTCAATTAAGAACCAAAGCATGATACCTCCTGCAAGAGGTAGCATGAAGAAGAGGAAATGAAGAATGAGAAGACGAAGAAAGAAGTATCTCAATTGACGTCATTTGCATCGTTTATTTATTATCATTCAGGCACACTGAGTTTACCGTGATTCGTCTCTTGTTCGTATGAAACAGTGAAACGATTTATCACGATTTATATACAACCTCAAACAACATCAAAACGATTTACATACAACCTCAAACAACCAGTTATTACAACTCTATAATACACTGCATCTAAATGTGTGAGAAATGTTTGTGTTGACTGTAAACTTCTGAACAGACTTTATAGGAATTGTCGCCTCTCATCATAATTCCGCAAGAAGACAAGTGGCTGAACATACCATAGTATCCTTGCATCAGAGTTCCGGTGAATTGTTGTACTTCTCGAAGCCATTAGCTCTCTTCTAAAAAAGCATTTTCATTGTATAACCCGAAGGTTGTGATTTTTTTTACGTTTACCTGGCTATGATTTGGAACAGTTAGAACTTCAGAAGCGATACGCTCAGAGTGTTCAGGTTGGATAATATCCATCCATTTAGAAGCACAAGTAGTAGAGCTGGGTTGTTGATACTGCAATTAAATTGATTCCGCTAAAACTGCCGATAACAACCACATAATCATAATCGAACATTGTCTGTTCATGAATCATTGAAAAAACTTGTCACCTGCGCAGAAGGAAAATGGTTGCCGCGAACAGAATCGAGCTCATGGAATTTCTGAAAAAGAAATTAGATTGGAAAACGAGCAAACCACTATCGCAATCACTCTACCTTAGAAGTGGAGGGTTGAAGAGAAGGAGAAAAAGCTTGGTCTGGTGAAAAAGAGCGGCTGATGAATGCCTGAGAATCACAGCTTTTCAGTTGATACTAAATTTTCATAAGTATACGTTTATGGGCTTCTGCCTATGCAGACATTTATCCTTTCGTTTCTCTTGTAGCAGCTGCGCCTTCATTTTATTCTCATAACTGGCTTTCAAAGTTTGAATCATTTGCTGCTCTTCTCGATGCAATCGAGTGAATTCCGATTGACTTCGGCGTACCCTCTTCAAAAGTAGGGTCGTCTTGTTGTCAGATGAACCCTCTTTCTCCTTGTTGAAACATTCGCTCAGATCATGAATGAGTGCCGTCCTTTCTTTAGAAATTCTCGCCATAGTGCTATTCGCGATATTCCGATGTGGCTTGTTCACCGACTTTAGCAGACAAGCGATAGATGGAGTGGAGTGGGATGATGAGGAGTGGGGAATGGGGGAAGGATATTCACATGTTGTGAAGTAGGAGTTAGTAGGAGAAGAAAAGGCGAGGGATGAAGTAGCTCATTGGAGTTGATGAATGGAAAAGTTACTTGATCGGAAGGGAAAGGCGCTGCATCATCATGTGAAGGATTGGTTGGAGCGGGAGGAAGTTGATCAAGGACGGATGAATCATTGGAAGAAGTGATATTGGGTTGTTGTGAGGGGTTCAGAAGTTGCCGTTTTGAAGAAGTAGAGCGGTGCAATGGAGCGTTGATCGAGACTCGGGCAGATTTAGACTGAGGAAGAGAAGTGGAGGAACGCGAGGTTTGGGAAAATGCAGGTTGTGTAGGTGAAACTTGGAACTGGGGAAACTGGGCTTGAAGAGATGGTGTGGGATTACGGTTGGATACAGGTTGAAAGGTGGCTTGAGGTATAGAATTTGAGATAGAGTTTGATAGCAAGCTCGAGTTAGAGCCTGATACTTCGGATGATAAAAACCGAGACTGTGAGTTTATGGGACGGTGGACAGATTGAATATGAATTTTGAGCGGTGCTGGGAAGGGATTAGATTCTGGAGCAAGCAGAGGTACAGTAGGAACAGAATTAAGATGCGACGCAAGGAATGATTGAAGAACATTGAGAGGAAATCGGGAGATTCGATCAGGGGTGAGAGGAATTTAAACATCGTTTACATTTGTAAGTATAGAGAAATCGTTGACTCCATGTGTAGGGGTATTCGAAGATCCAGCATCAAAATTGAGGAACGTGAAGGGCTGAACTGGTACGGGAGTAACGAACGTGGTCGGAAGCAGGGGAGGTGTGAAGTTTGTTTCATCGAGAATGGATAGCTGAGAATTGAGAATGGGGAATAGCTGAGTAGAAGAAGTGGGAAGAAGATTGAAGCCCGGAGGATTTGCCACAGGCATTTGAGCTGCGTTGAGACGTTCAGTCGCGTTGGGGAATGTATCATGGTAAATGGAGATCGGGAGAGATAGTGGAAGCGTTGAATTCACTTGAGATAGCTGAGCATCCAGTTGAGAGAAAAGCGTTGCGTATTGAGAATTGTTCATTCGAGACACCGGAAATAGTGAGTAAATATTACATTCATGAATGTGAATATAATTAGCTAAAATATTGTTATTGCGACGCAATCTAAAAAAATACCAAAAACGTAATCAAAGTTTGAGGGGAGTGTCAATTTGCCAATCAATTCAGCAGAATGTTGGTGAAATCGAAATTGAAAAGAACACCAAAACGTCAGCGAATATGAATCAGTTGAAATGAGCAAACGACGATCGGAAGGAATGTATACTCCTTCCCGATTTTTGCACGGAAAACGGAGAAAATAACGGAAGAAAGAGAACACGCCAATGGAAAAGGAAGAGAATATTCCATGTTGGAGCGTGAAAACAATCGATATTCTGTGAAAGAGTCGAAAGACTGTTCTTTGAGCTGTAAGAAAGTTCGAAAGGCGAGAAGAGAGATGCAGCAATAACGAAGTGTATAGTTACAAAAAGGATTAGGGCACTGATTAGCTGATCTTCATCAAACATGATGCTCGTAAGTGCCGAATGACCACTAAATATGCAAAGAAACGACATTTCCTCGAAAGCTCCAATAGAAAGAAAACAATGTTGAATCAAATTGCGCTAGCTCTTGAGTTAATTCCAAGTGAGAAGGAGCAACGCAGAAATGAAAAGAGCGCTATTTTCAGTGAAAGTATTCAAAATTAGAGAGTGTGTTTTGTCACGTTTGCTGAAAGATAGACTTTCAAATCAAAGTATTTTATCAATGAATATCGTTAATCATTTCTTAATCATCAATTAGTTGATTGCATTAGAGAGCTGGATTTTAAATCTACCAAATCAATGTAAAGACATAATACTATACTGACTAGCTAACTAACCTCGGTCTCCTCCCATCCGCTACCGAATTCCGGTGAATGGCGTTCCTCATCCACCTTGTTCACAACCTGAATTAAGACGAATGAATAATTACTGATTGAAGACGATTGAATTATCAGTTCTATTTGGCAATATACGGGGAAAACAAAGATGTTATCTAACCTGCTCATTCATGTGAACGGTAGCAGAAATCGTAGCTGGTGTATCCTGCAAAAGATGGAACATCATCTCTCGGAAAATGGAAAGTACTATAGTCATTGGAGAAGCGCCTGAATTACTAACGATCCTAGAAAAATTCACACGAAACCACCAAATTCGTTGGTACTAAAACAGTTGCCGTACCTGCACACAGTTGGGCGTCTCACTCTGTTGAGACTGGCCCGAATTCGAGTTTTTCTTCAACTACTCCTTCGCTTCATCCTCCCTCCTCTCTGCTTCTGCCATATTCCTATTGTGTCTCGTCGAGATCTCATTCTTCGATCTTGGGAAACGACATCTTCCGAAGTCCACGCACTTCTATCTTTCTTGGCGATTTTATCAACGTATCTTCAAATTTTTCAACAACTTGACTTTCCGATCCACGGCCTCAGATTGTTGATTGAGAGCGGATTGATGAGAGATAAAGGGGTGACTAGTAATCTTCTTCATCCCACAGGGGTCCCAAGGTACTGTCCAAGAGGAGAAAATGGGAGGAAGAACAGGGATCATCGAGGTTATGGAAACTTCAAACTTGGGTGGTGAGCGTAGTCGAACGAAACATCCAGGAGAACCGTCTTTAGGAGGAAGCCGTATGTAGATCTTGCGGGTTTCTTGCTTAAGATGCTCCATTCGAACCTGAATTGGAGATGTAATGCCCTACGCGATTTCAGAATTATGAAAAGACGATTTCACAATTATTTAAATAGTCAGATGAATAGTCAGTTGATCTTCTCACCCATCAAACCAATTGAGATATCCCAAGAATAAGAACGAGGTAAAGTGGAACACCTAGTCCAAGAATTGAAAGATAAAGAGAAAACGAGAGAGTGAAACTACTACGTGCGAAGGGGAAATAAGTGAAAGGAGAAGAGATGTTTCAATCTTCTAAGGGAAGAAGCAGAGAATGTAGGTCACTTAGTATGTCACAACTTTTTAGTATGATAATGTTATAAAATGTTATCTACATTGGGATGTTTCACCAAATGAACAAAGAAGGATATTCAAAGCTAAATGGATTGTTATGTTTCACCAATTAAATAAGTCCTTTCTCTCTTTTTTTTTCAAAGAGTTAAGACGCTGATAATTCGAGTTGAAGAATTGCCGAGAATGAAAGTGAGAGCACATGTTTTGGAGCAGTATATATGATTGAGGAGTATTACAGTTCGGAGTAATTGCAGTTCTTGGAAATTTTCGAATTCATATATCGTGAGTGCACGAGCCAACTAGTCTCGAGCAAGTTTTTCTAATGATAATATAAAGTCCGTGATGGAAAAAGGAGGTGAACGGTGGAAAGGAAGAAGAGAGGAATGGTAGATGAAGAGGAGAACGCAGCCAGCGATGATGGAATGTTCACGCAATCAGAGTGCTCGACGAGTCGAATCGGCTGACGTATAGACAGAAAGAAAGAGGTAGGTCAAAGAAACATTGGAAATGGAGGAAAGAAGTGATTGCCACATTGAAATGCCTTGATAGCTATAGCCAGAGAGCGATAGCCAAAAAAGCAGCGAATCAATTATCGAAAGATCGAGAATGGATTCATCGAGTTTATCCATATAAAGCGATTGCTAACACCAAATAAATGGCCGACATAAGATAACCATAACTTATCGTGAACAGGTATTCTAACAGAGTTGTACAGTATCTCAACTCGACCTAGTTACTTGCGAGACAAGATTAATCGAGATGCAATGGATAGGATGGGTGATGCGTAGCAATTACTAATCGAAAAAATACATGATAAACAAATTATGATGAACTAGAAAGACATAAGCTAATGAAATCTATAGACGTAAATAGAATAACAAGTTATGATGAACTACATAAAGACATAAATGGAATTACAAACTATGATAAACTATGAAGCTGATTAACTCTAAAGACATAGCAGAATAAACTAGAATGACAATGGGAAAATCGATGAAAACAAGTTTTTCACTAGTTACACCTATACTCTACATAAAGACAGCATCATTCGTCGTTGCCGATCAGATTCGATGGTTCTCGTTTTCGATATTGCATAGATTCGCTGTGGTTGAATCCGAGAGGAGGCGGAAGGGACGGGAGCAGGTAGATCTTCATGCAATATTTAATAATTAGTTTATTATCTTAGACATGCCTTCTCTCCTAACAAGAGAAGTTCTTCCACATTTGATTTCCATCGCAACAATTACATTTGCCAGAAACTCCTCGAATTTCATTCAAACGACCGTGCATCCTATTCCTAACACTAAACCTGACAAATCTCTCCCAACCGGAATATTTCTCACCTCATGGGCGTAGGATTCTTCCCGATGATTCCATTCTGTTTCTGGAAGTCTCCTCCGACGATATCTTCGAAGAAGCGAGAGTTTGCAGCAGACGCGCCGATCGGCGGACCATCGGTTGGTGAGGAGGAGGAGGCGGGAGGCGAGGAATCGGACGGACAACTGCTTTCTTCGATGGAAGAGGATCCACTCTGGAAAGCGCATATGTTGCAGTGGCTATCTGTAGTTCGAGTAAAAGGGAAGTTAAACTCACGATCGAGAGTTCATAGCCGAGTCCTGTGGTACCGACGGAATGGATGGAGGGATCGAGGAGGGCGCCGCATCCCAGTCCTTCCCGATTATCTCAGTCAGAATCGACGCGGCCCTCTTCTCTCGTTTGATGGGCCTCCAATATAGATAATGAGTATTAGACGAGGACATGTTTTGCATTGACGTCCATATGGATCACTGTTCGTTGAGATGCAATCGCATTTTGATAAATAAACTCCAGTGATCTAAGTTCAGTAATAAGGTCATACATTAATAATAATGCTCACTTGGAGATAACTGATCGAAGAGTGGCGGATCGAGATGCACGTCGCGCTCGGCGCTCTTCCAGTTCAGCTATCTCAGCATTCTGAAAGCGTACTTTACTTTACTGCACTAATATCAAGAAACCAAAGTACAGAACCATCAGCACAAATTAAATTTTGAAAACGCATATGAAAACCTCTAAAAACGAGATCAATAAAGATCAAAGATCATCGGAGGAGATGGAGACTAGCCCTTGTTTTGGTTCGCTGTTGAGAACACTGATTCATGCTTTGACAAATGAACTGTTGCGGCTTAATGATTGTGCTTTTTAGATAAAAATCAATGTGCGAAACGAACCTGTTCGGCTTCCCGAATTGCTCGTCGCTCTCTCGCCCGTGCCTCGATGCCGATATTCGCATCCTGCACGTTCTTGTTTGCGCATCCCATCAACTCCTCGAAGGACCGAGGCTGGAACAGAATGCAAATGGTTCTAGTATGATCGCAATCCTCACGCCATTTTATTTATTTTTTTCAAACAGCGATGAAAATTAGTTTTTAGAAAACAGAGAATTGTAGTAGAAATAACAAACCATGACCGAGCGAAGTGGCGCCGACGTGAACGTCTCGTACGTCCTTCTTTCGACGACAAACTGAAAGATCAAAGATAATTTATTTGAAACAAGTTAATGAAATTCGCTAGGAAGAGCAAGATAAAATAGGTGAATTGTGCTCACTCGTCTGTCCGCATGCGGCTGCGCCTTCGGCACTCTCTGCAGGCACACCTTCCCTCCCTTCCGCGGTGGTTCCTGTAGACATGATCAATTTGTTTGTCAACACAAAAAGCCTTATTAGTTACCTTCTTCGGCTGCACTGCCTTCCTCTCCTCTGACTCCTGCACGAATCTTTGAGCGATGTACTGTAATGCGAAAATGTTGTTCCAGTTATCAAAGATCATTTCAGGTTTCAGAACTAGAGCTGATGCTGAATGGGCTGAAAACCTACTTTCTTCTTGGGCTTTCCGTTCAGGGAGGGCAGCCACTGGTCAGTGTGGAGAGGTTTGGGGCCCTGAAGATATTGAATTGATACATCAGATGCCGAGATAAAAATCAAAGAATTGCCGTTAAATTCGAAAACCAGACAAGTTCATTAAACGGTACAGAAATTATCTTAATAAATACGAAATTTTAACAAATCTCATCTAAACAGAGATACAATGAATGTTTTTTGATCACTGGTCCTTTTCCCGGAATCTCGAACCTTGAGCGCTGTGCCTCCAGAAGTAAGTTTGGTTCTCTTCTCTCGGACGCTGGTTCTGCAACAAAACGGATCCCTCAAGGAGAAGTGAGTTGATTGCATCGTACTCCACTTCGGATATCGAATGAGCGATGTTGAATTCAGTTAGGAAATCTCTTCGCAAAAGTCTAACACGGAGACTCGGCCTCCTCACCACGGTATCACGCAAACTATCGGAAAAGTGAATTTTATCGAACAGGTCATTTCTAACTAAGTAAATCGACTAACAGCCCTAATTCCGTACCTATGGTTGATCGGGAATCGATGGCCGCACATTCGACTCATGTGCTTGATCGAGAGAATGGTGGAGAACAGCGAGTTCTCGTCCATCGATAGCTGCCACACGTTGAGTGAACTGTAAACAATGCAATCATTCAACGGAGGTCTGAATTACTCATGATCCGAGCATACACGAGATTTCAATTCTGACGTGAATGTGACCTATGACAGAAGGTCTAAAAATGAAGTAATCTCCCACCCGTTGTCGTGATTCGTCAGCAGAGAAATCATGTTCATGTTCCTCTTCTCGGCGAGTTTGTCGGGTAATCGATCTGCAGTTTGATCTTTGAACTTTGAATTTTTTTATGTGTACTATATTCTAATCGTTTCACTAATAAACTCATATCCCCTTATAAAATTGGACACTGTGCTCTTTTATTCCTCCTCTCTCCTCATTCCCAGTCGTCATCGGCTGCTTTCCGATAATTTCCGGTGTGAGAGGACAAAAGAGGCCTAAGAGTTAGAAAATGGAAGGGTGAAGAACGGAGATACACTCACAGCGCAGTCATGCAAAAGGAGCTGGTGAGCATTGAATTTGGGGAAGAACAAACTAACCATTATCCTGTCCTTGATTCGCATTCCTCCTCAACGCCTCGAGATACGCTGGATCATGAGGATTGAATGTGACGAGATTCGAGTGAAGGGAAGCCGCGTCTGTCAGAGGGAAGGCGTTCGGCAGTCGAGAAGTGAAGGAGACCATCGGAGCCTTGTGAAGGTCGTCCAGCCACTCGACAGTCCTGAAATTATTGATTAGATCAGTAGAAAATGAGATTATCAAGATCATAATGCATTGAATGATCGGAAATGGATTAGATTATTTTGAAGATCAGATTAATCTCTTTAAGGATTTCCACTCTTCAACTGACCATGTGATCAGACTTCCGTCGACGGGATGGAGCGTGAAGAGTATGTCGATGTTTTTGTTCCACTGTATCAACAGTTTCTCCACCTTCGCGTCCAGGTCGTCTCTCGAGGAAACTGATTCCTGAAAACAATTTAATGTATTATGGAATTATGCATGAAACGTAGATTCTTTATAAAATCAAACGAAATCGGCGATCAATCGTGATCGTAAATTTCGCAACAAACCGTGTAAGTATTGCACTGCTTGGCGCAGTCTTCTCCCTCAGTCACATTACTCTTCCATTCGTCTTCTCCATTCTGTCGATGATTCGAATCGCCGAATGCCTCGAATTGGATCGAAACCGGTCTGAAAATATCATTGTTTGATTAGATTTGATTACAAACTTTAATTCTATGCACATGTTACACAAATTCAAAGATCGCATATCAGTTTTATCTAATTTCTCTAAAATCGTTCAAAACCGCTTCCGAAACGAAATGGTGTCATCGAATTATTATCACGTCTCTACAACTGACCGACTGGAGCTCTCCGCTGTGTCCGTATTCGAAGCCGATACATTCGTAGTATCCGTAGAGTGATTACTGCTCACTTTACTCTTCTCCTCATTCGATTGATCGGATGTTGGCGATTCGATTGATACCTCACCTTGAAGGGCCTCGGCTAGCAGTTTCTCCGCTCCCTCAAGCAACGATTTTACTTTATATTTCTTGACAAAATTCGAGTTTAAGGCGGGAAAACTGGTCATTAACAACATTATTGCTCGGAATATCTAATAAGAGCTTAGGTCGGTTCTATTTGTACCTGCGAGAAAACGAGTTCCTTGTTGTTCAACCAATGAACAGAGAAGGTCTTCTGAGGACGAGATCCATTCTCCATCAGAGGAACGAGAAGACAATCTGAAAATATTGAAGTTTTTAGTAGACTCGACCTTTCAATTGCACCCATAAGCCCCTGCCATTTCTTATTGAGTGGCTAGTTCTCATCAACCGAGGACGAGTAATCTAATCAGCCGTTACCCTTAGACGAATCTAAACCAAATTATGACGGATTGAGCTATTCCCAGCTAGTCGGATCCGTCAATAAGACTTCCCTCTTTAAATAGTCTTCACCTGCGAATTTCATGAGTTCTCAGAATTATCCAAACCATTACAAAGATCCCTAAATCTATAGTCTTCCAACCCACCAGTAGCTGCATTGATCATCGCCGCCAGATGGAATTTGACGTAGAGGGCGGGGCTGGTCGTAGTATCGAAGTGGGAGAACGGAGGTGTCTGTGCTTGCAATCCCAATTCACGCGCCTCCGATGCTGAAGTTGACAGCTTCTTCTTCCGATTCTCTGGTCTGAAATGATTGGAATTTTAATTCGAAACGTGAGCTAATACGCTCGTCGATCAATAAAACAACTCACAATAGCCCCTTCAACTTCGTCATTATCCGATTCTTCGTTCTCTTGATTTTATCCATCATCATTCCCTTTTTCTTCTTCGACTCGTAGAAGAGATTCGGATCAGAGTCACCTGTAAAGTAATCTCATGACTTTCATGACTTTTACGCTCAAACGAAGCCAGAAAGAGCCCAGAATTGATGGCAATAGTCCACTAAGGTCAACTCACTGATATTCATGAATGTGATTCCATCGGTGCTTTGCGTTGATGTATCCCATCCATCCAGATCGAGTACACTCATCTCGGGTGGAGTCGATTCCTTCCAGATTCGAGCCGTTTGATCTTCGCACCACGAGATAATGCAGTTTTGCACGCATTTTCTGAAAAAATTTCGATATAATTTCACAAACTTTCAGGAAACAGAGCTTGAGATCAAAGATCAATAATCAATAGATCAATAGATCAGTAATTCATCTTGACTCGCCTCGGCATATATATGCCAGTCTTCCTCCATTCGAATCCGGTGACCTTCGCTGGGTGTATGAGAGTGATGAAACTCATTTGCATGCCCTCGGTGAATCCTCCCTCCATCAGCGGCACTGAAATCAAGGAAGGTCAGTATTTTGAAATGCAATCTGTTCCCCAGGCTTTCCACGCGACTACGCGAATAAGTTCCAGTTAACTTATTTGATTTTTTCCTTAATTTTCAAGCTAACAGACGGACTTCATGCCGCATCGTGCGACTATCCCACCCTGACTACCAAACCCGATGTTAGGCATGGAATTACACTAACGAGTGAAGAACAATTGCATCCAAGGCACCCCACTAGTTCCCATGCTCTTTCTTTCTCCTCACTCACCGGGAGTATCGGCGTACCACACTTTGACGATTTTGTCCTCGACTCCGCAGGTCGCAAAGTAGACTCCATCGGGGGAGAATTGGATGAATTGGACCGGCTGAGCGAGGGTGCTTCTCCACACTTCATCCCACTCGTTCACTGGATGATCTCCAGATAGGGAACGCTCCTGAAATCGGGATTGAATGCCTCGTTTGTCATCGATACCTACGCGCAGATTCTCCCCGTTTACTCGAACAATCGATCGATTTGACACAGAAGTCGCAGAAATTAAAAGTCAGGACAGCACTAATAATTATGGACCACAACGTAGCTTACGGGATTGTCATACTTGTGATAAAACTCAGTCTAATGAGTGCCTTGTGATCCCACTATCATCATACTTTTCACAGTAAGTCAAAATCTTCTCTCTCTCGGGCTAGATTCCAAAACGTGAGCGTGAGACGAAGGGAAGAAGAGGAGGAAGAGGCGAGAGGCGAGAGAAAGGGGCTCTCTCGCGTGTCTCTCCCTCCTCCCGTCCTCTTGCTTCCATCTCCCAACGCTTTGGCGACAACTCGGGGAGAAATTCTAAAATTTCGAAAAAAAATATCTAAAATACCTAAAATATTCGAAGTCATCGTATTTGGGAGAGGGGGGGGGGCGGGGCATAAGAGGGGAGAGGGGCTGAGCTTCTCCGAGAGAGGGCGGAGCCTCTCCTTGAGCACGAGCCCGATCTCGGCGAGAACGGGCGAGTTGATGATAAGGCGCGCGTCCGTCACGCTCTGCTCCACCTCCACCCACTGCACGATCAGCACGTCATTCTTGCCGGCCGGGCCAACGGAGCGGATGACCCGCACCTCCACTTGCCATTCGGCTCGATGAAGCCGTTCTCCGGCCTGGCCTTGTACAGTCCCGGGTTGGACGGTGTCGCCTTGCATCCGAGCCGCTTATTGACGGCGAAGGTGAGGGTGAAGTGGACGAGGCGGCCCTGGTGGGGGAACGTCCAGTCGTTCGGATTCACTTTGAGGGAGGTCATTCTGTTTCGTCGAGAAAGAGAGAGGGGGAATGGAGAAACACTCGCAACGAGGGCGAAAGATAGAATCAAATACGAAATACCACCCCAAAGATAACTAATGCGCCACAGATATGTTATGCGGGCAGATAATAGCTACCGAAAACGCTTTCTCTGAGGGGGCGGAGTTTGTGGTCTCTACTTTCAATGTCTCCTAAAATTCACCACTCTGACAGGAACGAAAACACGCATCAGTCTTCTAATTCACCCTACGATCTGTGATCACTTTCAATTTACGTAAACTCCGTCCCCTCAGTCTCACAAGACTTTAATGCGCCCCATGCATGGCATTAGACCTAGTAGAGAAAAGTTCGAAGAGAGAAGAGAAAGAGATGCTCAGACTATGCTCCTACGAAAGAGAGCAAATGCGCGGAACGATTTGGCAACTTAAGTGAGCAGTCGGTGAAACCGTTATTTTCGGTGCAATGGAATTCACTACTGTCATCAAGGCGAATCGCATTTAGTTATCTAATGCATGCGCGCAGGGAAGATGTTGCAAAACGGGTAGCGAATGTGGAGATGAATGCGCAGATGCAATCAATAATTGTCAGGCACCGTAATCAATCAATATCCCTCACCTCCTCAGCGATACAGACCGTATCGGGGGCCGACGATCGAGAGGGCGTCGAGCTTCCAGTGAGGAATCGATGCTGGTAGAGGAAGAGTTGGTCCTGGCACACGACCTGGAAAGGGAAAGGGATCGATATTGATATCGGAAGCTCGAAGGCAATGCTCAAAGAATGATAGGTATCCCTACCATGAGCCTCAATCCGTCCATCGCCCACAGTACGGAATTGACGGTGCCGGCAGCTTGGATCATCTGTGTCTCGAACCATCGGTAGTTGAGATTCTGAAAAGGGCATTCATCAGATGTGGATTCCATCTAGTCGCTGCGTTGAGGTTTACGGGTGAATTGCATCGAAAAAGCGCGCAATCGTTGAAGGTCAGTGACCCAGTAACTATTACGAGTTCAAGTGGGCGATTGATAAAAAGCACCAAATGACTGGGTGATAACGTACGTGACTGGATTTGTGAAGTATATTGTGCGTTGGCTCGAATATCCTGATAGCGGTGCCATACGTCGCCGCTATCTGAATGAAGATTTGTTTCAGCCAGTTCCCATCTCGTTGTCATCGCTTGTCCCGTCACATTTAGTGAGTGATCGCGCCCATTCAAATAAACACTGCTTGGAGAAGGTGCCAAGAACGTTCGCAACAATCGGAACCGGATTGGAGGGCGATTGCTTACCTTTCCCGAATCGTTGCAGCATGAAACCGATGTAACCAGTCGATAATCGGCGTCGCTCGTTGATTGAGGGGCCGGAATGACCTCAAATCAAGCCATTAGAACGACCATGGTCATTCAAATGTGCCATAAACAAGAGTAGATACGATTATTTACCTGAACCCGTTCGAAGTTTGATGCTAAAATGACCAAATCGGCTCCAACTGCACACGCTATGAAATCGATTCCGTCGACGCGTCCCACTCCAAACATGTGTTCTCCTTTGTTGAGGGTGCCAGCAATGATCTGAAAGGGAAGAGTTTCAAATGCCGATCAAAAACACATGGTCATAGGGGTAAACAGTGTGTAAACGGAAGTAAGCAAGCAAAACACAGTAAGGGAATGACAGGGTGGGATGATTACCTGGTGAGCTGCCATCCCTCCTCGTTTATCGCCGAAAATCTTCTTGCGCAGCCAACTTGACACTGCAATTGAATTGGTTTAATGAGGGAAATACGCGAGTACTCGATTGAAATCGCGGTGGAGCAACAGAGGAGTGAACCACGAGGAAAGGATGAGCGACGACGGAAAAGGAGCGAGATGAGACGATAGAGCGCACGGCGTTTAGAAATGGAGGGAAACAGAAGAAGACTGGCGAGGGAAAGGCTAGACGAGAGAGCGCGCGCGAGCGAAAGAGGACAGACAACTAGAGAAGGAGCGCGCGGTTACTCCCGGAACGTTTTATTCCCGTGTCGACGTTTTGTCGACTTTTTGGCCACATATTGATTGAGTTGGCAAAGTGCGCGTTTAGAAACATAACAAGCTCTCGAAACAGACTCAAAGTAACATAGAGTTGACGTTATTAGCTCGACATCCGCGACAAAACAGAGTACCAAGCGAATTCAAAGCACAAACTGACACTAATCGAGTATATCACAAGGAGATTACGTCAGAACCTACAGGGGAATCACTGCTTTACGGTGGCTCGCCGATTGCGATTTCAAATACCAATGAAATGCGTTTTCAAGAGCGCGTCGCGTTCAAACGGGAAAAGAAGGGCGGAAATAGAAGGGAATCGGTTAAAATAGGTATTGGAGTGCGACTAAAGCGAGGAAATGCGAGAAGTAAGTAAAAGAGACACGATTAGTCGTTGCCAATTCGAGCTGGAGCAGCAAAATTCGAAAAGGAAAGGGAAAAGGCGCGAGGAAGGGCGCGAGGCGCGAGGACACCAAGAGCGCGCCTTTAATGTTTCGCTGACGCAAGTCCGGTGAGTTGGCGCATTCATGACTGCGCTTCTGTTATTAATTTTTAAATTCTTTTTTGTTCTGTTTTGTCTATATATTTGACTTCTAAAAAATATAATATATGAAATATTAAAATGCCACTGTGTTTTAAGAGCTGTATATTCGAATTGCATTGACAGTCGTTGAATTCACAAATGAAAAGATAAATTGAAGCTGATTCAGAGTTGAACATCAAAAGTTCGCAGAAGTTGAAGGAAAATAAGGGAAACATAAATAGAGAGATGGGTACACGAGGTGAAAATAAGAACGCACAACAAAAACAGACATAGAGGTGCCACGACACCAATGGTAAGCACATCTAACCAGTTCTCATGTAGAGTGGAAAGGCGAGAGATTCAACTTCGATTGCATGAGACACTCCTCAGATAGAAATCATTACTCCTTTATCCAAAGAGTTTGCACAACATGGGATAGAACACAGGAGGCATTCACAACAGAATCGGAAGTACTACCATTGCACAGTTGCTCGACGTTAAATTGCCTTGGATAATGATTGTGATGTCCTTATTGTGCGAAAGATCTTTGAATAGATGATTCATACATTTCGCCTTGAATAAGCGAAGGAGAGCATAATGAGTGTTATAATGATGCTGTAAGTAATGAGAAGAGCTTCTGCTCTGTCCTCAACTTGTTTGGCCTTAGCTGAAGAATTGGGGGAGTGAATGCAATGACGCTGAAACAGTGTAAATGTAAGTGACAGAGAAGGAAGAAAGACGAGAATATGAAAATGTTTCATATTTTCAAAAAAGCATCTCCAGAAGACAAAGGAACATTATCGTTTCAGATCAGCTCTGATATCAGTTGTATTAGTTTTATTTAAACAAAATCGGCGATGCGGATCAACTTCTGCTGCCTGACAGGGCCCCCTTACCAATGCAAACCATATCTCGACAAAACTCTTCCAGTCGATCATCGTCCATTGTCATTTGAGCTATCTGTGCTCTTCTTACTTCCGTTCCTCTCTCGTCTCTCGAGGTTGAGGACACTCGCCTAGACCGTAGAGTACGAGACAAACTAGAATGAGGATGGATTGGAACGTTCACTCTGGGAGCAGTACTCAGTCAATGATAAGCAGTCTTCACCCGAGATCACAATGATGCAAAAGAGTATCTAGGCGGTGTCTTTCTTCGGCTAAATTCAATCATTATGAAAGCATAGTATCCTTGTGTCATAGCAATCAGGAGTCTCACTGCAAAATCGCCTTGGCTATCGCATGTGATGGTGAATGTATTTCTTTGTGCAGAACATTTTTGAATGACGCATTGAGTAAAATAACGATATGGTAAGTAATGAGAAGAGCCTCACGCATAGGTCACTGTTTACTCAGAACAGACTGAACGCTGAATTAGCTTGGAGTGACACAGCCCCCCGCCCCCCCCCGAAAATCCTAACATCTTTACCTTTATCTTGACACCGTTGCTCTACATTCCATGCAGAATAAACCTTTCTAAAGACTTTCGTCACTTTTCCCATCTGGAACGATGAACGAACCAGATAAACCCTGAAATGATTAACGATTTGTTTAGCAGAACTGATAACTATTTTTCTCAACATCTTATACGCACCAAAGTGGCATTTTCAGCTGAGAGAAAATTTTAACAGCAAATCTCAACAGCTACGAATGCCGAAAGATATGTTGTTTATTGCCGGAAAGCGAATTGATTCCGTTGTTATTTGCTTCCATGCTATAGTAATTGTAAGACACAAGCCGCAAACACAGGTTGGGAAGAAATTTGAAGGAGGTATATTTTATTTGCTGTCTAGTTGAGCAACATTCATTAACGATCTCAAATTTGCGAGCGATTATTTCTTCAGTTTTCAGCGGTGATTGAAAGTTTCTTCATCCCAAAGGCACTCGAGGTTCCTGTAAGTGACAGTTTACTAGTATTAAAGACGACCATGTAAACTAACCCATTCGGTGCTACGATCAATCCAATCTCTGCCAATTGCTCTTTCACATTGTCAGTGAAAAGATGAGGTTTATTGGTGAGTTCTCTCTTGATAAGATTGAAGAAATTCCGTCCGATCTGGAAATATCCTTTATGTTATTTTGTACATATCACTTGTTATAGACGCATACAAAAACATTTCATCAAATGTACTAAAATTAGATGAAATCAAAGAAAACGAACTGGAGCGTGCTCGAGTCTTTCATTAGTTGCCCATTGGGATCCCCATCTCTTTCTTCCTCCTTCCCATTCAATTCGGATTGTTACGAATCCTGAAATTAGATTTATTGAAATGATCAAATTTCTAAAAAGAAATTGCAAATGTAACTATATAATTTACCCTCTTCGTCTATCAACATTTTGCGCAACCGTTTGTAACTGTACTCTTTCTGATTACGAGGACGGCCTGAAACTATTGTTGAAAAAAACGTTTTCTTCTTCTGACTGACATGAGCCTTTCCGCGTTTTCCGTATTCTCCTTCTTGAATTTGTACGAGGATCGAATGAGTCATCACTCTGGATCGGTTTAAATTGATTTTAAAAGAGAGTACAATCCTTGATAGAATAGAATACCTTGCTGCTTTCAATCGAACATTCGGAATCATGCGATCGTTTCCTTTTCGCATTGTTACTGCTTACGTTTAAGTCCTTATAATACCATGTTATTCGTTTTAGATAAGTGCTCGTAAACCTCTCAATTCTGTAGTTTGTTGTAATAGTCACGTAATTCGCACATAATTAATTCCCACCTTATTCTCTTCTTCTGATGCTTCAAATGGACTAAGATTGTTGTCGGCTCCACACAATCTTATTTGCGTTTCCTGTATAAATAATTCATTCATTCCGAATTTCTTTTTTTCTTACGTCTAATTTAGTCTTTTCGGATGGGATTGGACTTGGCGATAGCTCGGGCATAAACTGAATAAAATCGAACCTTCAATTTGAATGATTACTTCAATTACCTTGTCCGTGAAACTAATTGAATCCACGGCAAAACTGCGCTCCAAAAACTCTGAAGGAACAACCACTTGCATCTGAAATGTAAATTCATTATCATGATATGCACTCTTTAATATTTCAAATCGAATACGTTGTGAACCCGTACTCACATTAGATTCTATCTTTTCTGAGTCATGATCCGATGGAATTGGACTAGGCGATAGTTCGGGCATAAATGAAAGATAGTCGGAATCTGCGGCAGCTGTTTCAGATGAGACACTCATTTGAGAATCTTGTCCACTCAATTCCAGTCTGGAAGAAGAGGTTTTGATAGTAACACAAGGAATAAATGCCGATGATTCTTTCTCAAGTGCAGCACTGAACTTCCCATCTAACGAGAGATTTATTGATAACACTATATTGATAATTTTCGAACATATTGGTCAAACCTCTTGGATGTGTTAGCTATTATGGATGCTTCTTCTGCTTTTGGATCATCAATATTAACTATTGTAGAGTATACTTCCTGTTGGGGAGAATGGTTAGTTTTATCTTGCGACACCTATTATCATACTCTAACCTTTTCCCGTATTTTGAGTTGTTTCCTGGCTTCAGCCTATAAAAGAGCGTGATCACACCCTTCGAATAAGAAGTGGCATACCTTTTTGTGTATCTCCAAATTCTTCTTCCGTTTTATTCGTTCCTTCTTTCTCTCTTCGATCATTCTTGGATTTCTTGCTTTCCATATCACCATCTTTTTCTTTGCGTTCTCCCTTATCTGCCAGATGCCCAACTTCGTTTCGAGCGCCTGCGAAAAAAGGGTTAAGGTGAGTAATAAGATGGATGTGCCCGAAATACGCAAACACATATTTCAAAGGAAAAAGAATTTGAAGTACTGCAGAGGGAAAGAATAGTCCATAACTACTGATTCAACTCGAGATTTCCTTTAACTCACAGGTTTGAGACGCAAACTATCGACTGAATGACTGATCGACTGGAATGTTGATCCCTTTTGGTCACAGCCGAATACTTCTCCTACTACTCCTTCAGAGTCTCCGGCCATGTTCTTTTGTTCTTTTACGTTGGATGGTGTACTCTTAAACAAACATAATTGACTTTTGTTTAATTTCCCTTTGTGCATGCCTTCAATTGATCCCCTTCGTTATCCTCCATTATATGCATTTCTCCAGTTGATGAAATATCCTGTGAATCTTCGACTTCATCCTCTCCCTTTGTCGAGTGAGCCTGTGGGTTTTGCAATAAATTGCATAAAAAATCCGCGCCTACATCATCGGGACTTACTCTTGAAGAAGCATCTTCATGTAGTCCCGTAGCATCAATCGGTTCTTTCTCTTCTTTCTCTTCCTCTTCAGCGGATTCCATCATCTCATCTTGAGAGTTTGACACCTGCACGAACAATGGTGGTGTATATTAAATTTATGCAGTACAATGATCACTCCTTGAAACGTGTCAAACAACATCATTGAAAGTTTGATATACATGAAACAACCATCAACAAAACACACAAGTACCTTGTGAGTTGAAATTTCATTCACTTCCGTAAAAATTTCTTCTTGTTCGGGAATACATGTTGTAGCCTGAATGACCCATTTTAGCTATTGCCGCAGATATACTAAAGTTAGCCAGAAATATTCCTTTACCTTGATGCAAGATAAGTGTTGTGTCGATTCGAAATCATCGCTGCCAGGTAGAGCAACCGTTGCAATCTATACAAGATCGCTTTGCATTCGCTACTTGAATGTATGTGTCACCTCAAGGAATAGGGTGGAATTTCCTTCCCTTTCAGCAGTGATTTCTTCAATTAGTTTTGTATCTTTCGATCTCAGTTCCAGACGCTTACAAAGTCGTTCTAATTTCTGCTTCGAAGTCAGAAAATCCATCTGAAAATGTGCACTTCTTCCTATCTAATACAGTAATATAACACCTGTGGCCTTGTAGTAATGCAAAAAAATTTAATTCAGAACTCTCCGAGGCATATTTTTTAAATATAAAGTACTCTCACCACTGCTCTGGAGGAACTTGAAGCTGGATCATAGGAGATTTGAACTACAGAGTCACATGAGAAATGTTTAGAACTTGTTTCAGCCACCTGAAGTGATTTTAAATTTATTTTCTTGTGATTGTGTACCTCTATCTGAGCCGGAATAGTCGGTGAATCGGTGAACTCTTGCGGCAGAAAAGGAGATGAGGATAAAAGTGTGGTGTCACCAAAAGACGAGGGCAATACCTGAAATGATTTTCAGCCACTCTTTTCTGGATTTGGTACAGTACCTGTTCATGCTTTTGCGATTGAGATGGAGTTGGAGTAGCGGAACGAGTGGAGATTAATGTGGTATTGGAGAGAGGAACGGTTAAAGGAAGCTCAATTGGTGGATTATGAAGAACGATCGAAGTGGTGGATGAAGGTCTCTGTGAAGATCGTTGTTTGCATCATTACGAGACTACTTATTTATGATACCTGTTCATTCTTCTGCAGTTGAGATGAAAGCGACTCTATGGGTTGTATGAAAGATGGAGTGATGGAATCAAGAGAATTCGAAGTGGGTTTGAAAGAGTGGCCGTTGTTAGTAGTCGGTTCATTCGACGGAGGTTGAATAATGATCGACGGGACTTGCTGGGATGCGATCGAATCAACCGCAGACTTCGGAACTTTCGAACATTCGTGAAGAGCCAGGAAAGGAGAGGTGGGAGTGAAGAAATGAGATTCCATTGGAAATGAGGAGGTGGGGAGAATGGTGACTGCTTGCTTGGGGGATGATGTATTCTCGGACAATCCGGACAAAACAGTGAATGATTGTGATTGGGTGCGCACTTCGGATGAGTATGCGCTATTCGTCAATATCGAATCCAATGCTCCTTCCAGTCGTTGGAGTATCGTGGGATTCGGGGCATGAATGAACTGCGACTGTGATGTTGACAGAGATCGGTGGGGTGAAACGAGATGAGGGCGAGCGGGCTTCTTGATAGCCTTCTTGGTTGATAGCTCGAGAGATGCGAGAATAACAGATGAGGGGACGAGGGATAACTGTTCCAGTGATAAACTACGAGGGAGAGGAATGTTGTACAACTGCGGCTTACGACTAGGCCACATTATGGATGAGTAGGGAGAGTCAGGCATGGGAGAAGAGTTGCGTGAGGACTGAGTAAACATGGGAGGTGTGTCGGGTGTCAATGACTGAATGAGGGATGAGCGAGGGAAAGTAGTAGGGGGATGGACTAGTGAGGGGCCTGGTGGCAAGATAGTTTCAGCACTAATACTCTGGAGAGATGTGGGGATCGTTCCGAAAACAGTGGGCGAATCGAAAATGAGAGTGTTAAATGTAGAGGGAGAAGGTAAGTGGATGGAACCAGGTGGGTTGAGGACCCGCGAAGTGAGAGTTATGAGGGGAGTGTTCTTAGGAACCGCAACATTGTTGCGGGAGTGATCTGTTTGGTTTGCCCGAAGTGGTTGGGGCGTAGAGCGCGGAATCCACGTGCCGGAGCATTGAGCGAAGCGGGTAGATCGACTATCCATTGAGAATCTGACAGTATTCATGATTATTTGTCGAGGGTACGGATGAAAGGAACGCGAATGATAACATGACTAAGCAAAACAGAAGCTTGTAGAATCGCAAAATAGCAAGGGATTGGTCTCGCCCGTGAATGAAACCCCTAATGTGTTCGAGTATCAAAGAGATTTGAATGGCAATAGAGTGTTTTCTGAGGCAAACAATTACGGAAATGAGGAAGGACCGCATCAGAAAACACTGCAATGATGATTCATATTCCATATATCTATTCCGAAATAACGACAAGAATTCAAAAAAATCTGACTGTGCAATGCACACCCACTTTTGCTCTAACTGAACGTCGAGGAAACTTGAAGAATAGAGAAACACTTAGAGTCTCTGTGAGATGTTCAGTGCGATTAGTAAAAGAGAGACAAGGACCAGCTTCGCGAGTTATCGCAAACAAAGACACTGGAAGAAGAGAGAGGCATCAAATTTCAGGCATGAGCGAGCGAAATTACCCTCGCCTCTCCTTCCTTCACCAGACTTTACTATTATGAAATATCTCGTGGTGTGAAGACATGAAGCGACCTCTCAGTTATTGGACTCAGGCACAATGGTCGAACGAAACCACAATTAAGCGCGGAAATAGCAAGAAAAGACGAGAAAGAAAAGGGCGACCATAGAGACGGAGGGTAGTGTCCGCAATAAGGTGACGCGGCTTTAGCAAGCAACGTGTGTAAGTGAATAGCCAATGGAATGAGTCACAAAGAAGCAATATTTGCAGAGAATACGTAGAGTTGCACCTTTTTGCGGTTGGCAAGGTGTTTCCCATAAAAACGGAGGCGATATTGTCCGAGAGGGGACTAGAGTTTAGTGCACATGCATTATGAAACAGCTTTCTCGCGCAACGGCGAAAGGTCTTCGCTACAAAGGACAGGTCGATGAAAGTGACTCGTTTAACATGTGAGAATGAGAGGCAGCAGAAGACAAGGAGGAAATCAGAAGAACATATGCGTCGTCATCAGTAACCACAATCATAAAGGCGAAAAACGATGAATCACAGAATGAGTCATGCCTGTGTCTGGGCGCGATTCCTTCTTACTTTCAGCTTGAAACTTCGCTAAAATATGAAAAAGTAGGGTATGAGGATACACTTGGTGCTGATCTTTCATCGAAATCTGTTGATAATCACCACCGCAAATCGAGATCCGACTGAAAGTGAAAAGATACCCAACTGACATTAATGAGTAGAAAGAGGTACAAGACATCCGCTGATAAAACAAAATAAATTTTTCTTTCGAACCATTTTTATTATCGACCAAAATCAATGATTATCCAGAGCATCACAACAACGCTACACATTGCGATTGATACGATTAACAAATGAGTTTTAGACAATATTTAGAACGATATTTGAACATTGGAAACCGTCATTTAAGGCCCTACACTACAGGGACAAGACAGGCTCCTTGGCGAAAGGTGTTTCCTCTCTGAAAGGTATTTAATTAAGACTGATTTCTGCCTGATTTCCAAAACACAAAGTGAGTTGCATAAGATTTGATATCTAAGTTTTGATATTTTTTTGTAACTCACCTTTGACCAGTGAAAGAATAAATCCGTCGAGTGCTGATACAGAAGTCCGCACGTCACGCACTTGATTGATCGGCTCTGCGAATTATCGATCAGTTTATGAGAAGTTGTTTACAGCATCTACTTTACCGAGCAATTTTTTTATCCTATTTTAGAATAGTTTGAACCTGTATTTTTTTTAAATTGCGCGAATTGGCTGGATGAAATGAAAGATCAAAGAACATTTGTCACCTTCTCAACAATATCCAATTGATGATGTGCTTCTACGTGACATCGGTACTCTGACAGATTTCTTAATCTTTGCTTTGCGTCATTGGGACAGAACGGGCAGAGAGTATCTGAAAATGAATGAGACTGGTTTGTATAAACTGGTTTGACTGGTTTGAATAAATTGCAAATTTTTAAGGGATAAAAGCTGACAGTCTGGCAACTCGAACAAACGGTTGCGTCTCCATTCCTTCCACTGCTCTCCATGCGAGACTGCCATGTGTGCTGAAGAAGGATAAAAAGTGTGTGCACTAAATGATTTGAAAAATCGTATCTCTGCTGCATTTAAAAAAAATAGTAATCGAATGATTCACCCACCCTTCATAGTCACCACATTCGTTGCTCTGTAGTCACACTCGGATTCTCTGCAGATGAGAGGTGCAAACCTATAATGGAATTACGTTAAACATCACTTTTCGGCGTTATATTCGTTCCAGCGAAGTCAAAATACATTATCAAACTCACTCGTTCCACAAGTCTTTGTGCATCTCTCTAACATGCTTTGTTATTGCCGATCTCTTGCCTAGAATAGTTATCGTGCAAAACGGGCACGAATTGTTCGAGAACTGAAAAGAGTATATTTAACATTCGACTAAATCCATTCAAAAGTGTGAATAAACTCTGCAAACCTGCCCAATATTGCTGCCCTGATGGGCCACTTCCATACTCTCCCATGGAATATCCACTTCCAAGTGTGCCTTCATAGAGATCACTCCAATCATCGGTCTGAATAAATCAGATTTATTGTACATATACCAAAAACTCAAGAACGGAATACATTTAAAAATTATGAAAATAACTCACATATTTCTAGGCTGCTCGCCCAATTTTCCATGCAAGTTTCGAGAAGAAGAAGTGGTAATATCTGAAATATTGAATTGGTCTCCAAGCATTGCATGCGCTTTCAATAATTACGAATTACTCTTCTCAGACCTCTTTGACTTGTTCGTGATTTTTTAAAACATAATTATCACCTCTGTAGATCCCCTCAACTTCAAATTCCTTCTTCACTTCTACATTGCTCGCCCTTGTGTTCACGCTTAGGGGTTTTCTGGATGGTCCCACATGATGACTTTCTGGAAAAATGAGTCGTATTATAAAAGAGGATCGCTAAATGTTTTCAACTAAGCGAATAAAAAACGTTAAATGGGTTTCGACCAATCGAGTTTTTTTTGCGATACATTTGCACCTATATCACCTTCATATCATTTGTTCATGCTTATTATTTGACTTTGTAAATAACTGACCTATTGGCATGCCAACTTTCTTCTGCGATTCCATAGACAGGCATATCTTGTTATTGTGCTGGAAGATACATGCCTGAAATTTTTCTTATGATATTCGATCAATCACAAGCTAGATATTATGGGTAAATCAATAGTCCAGGTCGTAGTGTTAGGTTCGCAACAAAATACATTTTTCAAACTAATTTCAGGTTATTTTCATACAAAGATAAGATACCTCTGCTGTCATCTTCGTTTTCGGCACTGGAGCATTGACGATAGGTAGTTCTAGATGGTCAATCGTTGTTGGCAGAGATCCCTTGTCTAAGTGATCGTGGACTTTTGCGAGATATTCCTCGAAGGCCTGCAATATGATTTTTGAATAAAAATTGTTTGACAGAATAAAAGTTCCGAAGAATTCAAAATTATACCTCATCTTGCATAGATTTGAGCTTTTTGACGAACGAGTAGCCAATGCTAAGCAGCTTAGCCTGAACGATCAGTTAAAATTTAACATGATGTGCAATCCTCCATCAAAGAAACATTTCGATCTCGGTTCCTACTCTACCTTATCCTGATCGTGTTCCTGCTTTCTTCCAAATTTTCGGGTGGCTAGGGCAAGCTTCTTAATATGAAGTGACGACTCAGAAAGAATTTGGAAGGTCTGCAATGACGAAAGAATTGATGACGAATTCTCCTGTCCTTCTAAGGTTAGTAACTAGAGATGTAAAATTACTGTAAATGAATCAATGCAAAACTAGGACTCACTTGGAATACCTCCACTGTCTCTCCTTCACTTTTCATATGAGGCGCGATAGTATTTTCGATGGTCTCAAGAAGAATTCCGTCCACATTACAACCGTCCTTTAGTCCAGATCGAAAATCCTGTAAAGAGAGCCTGTAAAAATTAATTCACAACCATTGTCATTCTAAAACGTCTGCCCACATGTATATACCATTACGTCGCATAAGCGATTTAAAAAAAACCTTTCATAAACCGTCGTAAAGGTCGCAATAGGACGGGAATTAATAATTAACATACCAAACCAAAGGTGAATATTTTCGACGAGATAGTAAAGTCTCAACCTTGTTCTAATAGAGAAATGAAAACGATTCACCTTAATAACAGAATCCGTCTCACATACGATCCGAAATATTGGTTCATACAACTTCACCATGGTTCAGTGAGTCTCTGAAAAGTCAAAGTCAGGTGAGTATGGTAGCGAAAAGTTCCAAAGTTGAAGTAACACACCTCTCAAAATATAAAGGAAATCGATTGCGGGTAGCAGAAATAGCAGTTTAATTGACAAGAATTAACAATCTAGGATACCTTTCTCAGTCTATCAGTTCAGTTTCTAAAGTCCGAAGGGAAAGTGATAGATGAAAAAAAGAAAAAGAGGAGTGAGTGCAAAGGAAGAGCAATGGGGATTCAGCGACGCAGAAAAATCAAGAGCAAAGCAATAGACCCGAGATCCATTCACCTGTTTCTAACGAGCACACACTGAACATGTCTCCTTAGTCCTCTGCGCAGGAGACATCGCACCCATGCGGATATATGATAATGTAAAGAAAATAGAGAGAACAATGGGAGTGTGGTAGCTGCGTAAGACCCTGAATATGCCCCTAGATACCTGTCACATAACCGATCAATGAAGGATCCGCCCGGGGGAAAGAATAAATAAGCTGGTCGAAAGATAACTAGGAAAGACCCGAAAAGCACAAGCAGCGTCACAATCCGAACGTGAACCTTGCGAGAGCATATGATCAAGCATTGGTCACCTCTAATTACACCTGCATCCCTATGATCCTCCTCAACAGGTGGTCAGATTACGTCACTCGTCCATCTGGTCTATCCGCCCATCTGATCTCCGCAATCCATGACAGTCTCCCGCTGGGTTCCTCTCTCTCATAATCTCCACGAGTCTGCCTCATAATTGCTGTCTCCCAAGAGGTCGCCATTGCATTTGAGGGATTGACAGTAAGGTGTGAACCCTATGAGCAGGTCAGCAGCGGACAGCCAGAAATGTGTTACCATATTGTTAAAAACATTCAAAAATAAGTTACGTCGGCGAAGTCAGAGAAATTCCTATCAATGTCTGCCTCCCAGGTGGTCCGATTACGCCGCTCATCCACCTGGTCAATCCGTCTCTCTGATCTTCAATCCATCACAGTCTCCCGCTGGGTTCCCTCCTGTCATCCTCTCCATTAGCCTCATAATTACTGTTCGGTTGAGCAAACCGACCACCCGCTAGCTCACTTCATGTCAGGTGGCTTTTGAGGGACTTATACAGTCATGTGGGAAACATTCGAGCAAGTATTTAGTCGGCAGAAGGCCCTGTTGCCCTTGACATAGACCACTCCCTCTTGAGCAGATTGAATATGGGCCTTCACCTCGCCTGAAATAACCTAAATATGATTTAAATACGTTCATTCTCGAACATCAATTTGGCACGTATTAGAGAGCTATTCAAATGTGGTTTCAAGTAATGAAGTCGTTTGACAGCGTACTGCCCCTCGCCCCACGTGTGATTTCGACGGTTATTCATGACCTCTACATGGAAAACTCTTAATTTTTAATGAGAATGATCTCGATTAAATAGGAACTCAGCACTCTGCGATATTGAGGAAACAAACTCGTCGCTGTCCTGACTTCATTGGCAATCTTCATTTCTCTCATTGTTTTTTTTTGAACCAGAATAATCGATCTAATCACAATCAAATTTCAGGTGCAAGATCTTGGGAGAGGGAAATCATTTTAAGATTCCAGCGCACGAACCCGCCCAAAAAATAGTTGTTCTGAACAGGAATTTCTTGAAATCGATTATACACAGAAGACACAGAAATCGATTATTACAAGTTCTGAATCGATCTACAAGCATTGAAATATTTCTTTTCCATTTCTGAGACTATTTCGATTGCGTGAACAGACAGAATTTGCTCTGGTGCAGTAAATTCGCATTCTTCTCCCCATCATAGTCCTCCATTCCTCCTTATCCGCATTCCAGACTCATCCGCATTCTCATTGGAGGTAGACGATAGAAGAATGAATGGAATGCTTGTTTCTTCTGAATTTCATAGACATTGAACGTTTTCTGTGTGAACACTGTTCTAAACAATTTTCAGAGTGCGTGGGATTTAATCATGTGGGTATACGCAAGCACGGATCAAAGGAAGCGCACCGACGCAGAAATCGTTCTAAATTCATAATGAATGCCTTCGCGAGATGAATTCCTCCCACTCTCCCTCCTCTTCTCGCCTTCCACTGCCCACAAACCGGATGTTCCTCCTAAGATCTGGGTATAAAAGAACCAGCTCTCAAGCACTTCCCACATTTTTTCACACCGTTTTTCCTGAGAAACCTTAGCTGCGCTTAGATTGTCATTCGACCTTCTCTTTGGTTGGATCCTCAAACATGGCGATGACTCGATCTCTCCTTCTCCTCGTTCTCCTCATTGGAGCTGCTGCAGCATGGAACTACGGTAAGACGCAGAAAATTATGATTCGAGATTTCTAAACAGCTTCTTTCTTTCCAGAAACTGGTTACGATTCGCACCCTTGGCAACTCCAGAATCAGTGGATGAAGAGATCCGAGACGACGGAACTTCCTCAGCCGGCCGTCCGTGAGAATGCGATTAACGTAGGATTTTACTATTTTTCCATTTTGATATTTCCTAAAAATCTGTTATCAATATAAAGATGCGTATTTGAGAACGGCTATATTCACAAGCGTGGAGAAGAGAAGAATGAGCTACCGCAGCCGGCAGTGAGGAAGAACGCCATTAACGTGAGATTCGATAATATTCACCCTTTGATCAGTCAAATTATTCATCAAAACAGCCTTGTAACAATGAAATATTTGAGAACGGCTACATCCACAGAAAGAGAAGCGGAGCGTTCGACTACTACTTCGTTTAAGTTCGACTTCTCGATGACGCGTCTCTGTCCTCCTCTTCCCCTTCTTTCCCTTGCTGAACTCTCGCTGCTGTGACAATAAACTCTCGATGTTATGGGGTATTGTGAAGCACAATATGGACTAGAACACAATGGAATGAATACTGGAAGAATCTAGAAGAGCATTATTGGAGCAACCTAAAGAATATAAAAATATTCTCAATGAACCGCTGATCAAATGAAAGCGACAGTACGACAGATGTGTACCGTACCCGGGAATATGCATCGACTTCTCAAACGATTTTCCACTGTCGAGTTATCTCTCTCACTTTTCTCCCCTCCTTAGCTCGTATTCCATTCCGCATTCCTCCCCCCTACTGTTTTGAAGAGAGCTAGTGCTTACATAAACTTCCGACTCTATTGTTTCTGCATTATCTGAAAACAATACTTGAAAATAAAAACAATCGTATATTATTATTCGTTGTTGATGAACACAACGTTCAGTGGTATACGAGACATTATCTGAGAGAACCGAGCAATTAAAAAAAACTTTGAAACCTGATTTAAAAAAAATTAACATGCTCTTACTTTTGTCTACGTCCATTCGCTTGTACTTTTTTCCTTTCGGTCCTTTACGTGTTGAACTGAATTTGGGCTTTGCAGTGAAGAGCTCAAATCGTGAATTTCCTATGCAGGGCCCAAAATATGGTGACAAGTGAAATCTCGATGCTCCGTTGAACAATCAGTCCCTAAATCCTCTCATCTCTTATGTAGCTCAGGTATAGCGGTACTTATGCTGTGAAAATTAGAGTTGTTACCCCTTTCGCTCGAGAGGTATGATTTTATGAACTCATAAATGTAGCGAAGGTGATCCGATCCCCGGATCGATACACTCAATTCTCGAAATTAATGTAGGCCAAATAACAGCGGTGTAGTAATGATAATATTTTTCCTGGTAGTGCATCGATCAACAGGCCCAACTACCCTGGCGATTCAATTTCAAATTCAGTTAATGCTTCAGGAGAGCAAACATCTTAATTTTCTATTTCAAAGATTGTCAAGAACATGGAAAGCGAGTTATTGGTTGCTCAGTAGATGCACAATGTCTATCAGAAAAATTCGAAACATGCGAGAAAAGTAGTGAGAAACGAAACGTAGCGAGAAAAAGATTAGTCATCATCATCGAATGATCTCTGTAGGTAGACAAAAGGTCCCTGAACTTTTAGCTGGCGACGGAACTGCTGAAAATGTTCACTTTTATCATTATTATTCGCATTTGAAACCCACATTGTCAGTTCGGACTTGGTAGCCTTGGAAGTAGTACGTATTAATGAATCGAACTGGATCCCGGATCCTGGGGTTGAAATCGATATGTACAGGTGAAATACGAAAAAAAGAATAAAGTGACCAGTTGCTCAACCTCCTCTGTGATTGTATCGTTCGAATCGCTTAAAGTGATCTTGACCTAGAATCATCTTTTGATAATTTGTTTTCTTCTCCTAGCTATGTCGAAATGACAAGTAAGATAAAAAGATTTTAAAAGAAACTGAGAATCACCGTACCACTCTCCATTGATCATGATCATCTCTGACCAAGGTCTTTTTTCCGAGTTATGGTGGCTATAGCATTCCTCCCCGGATAGATGGAGATCAAAGAGATCGTGGGCGTACTTCCACTTACGAGGCCATCGTTCGTAAGACTGAAAACAGTTTATTACATCAATGAGGAGAGAACAATTCCACCTTCTTGATACGGAGATGAAATCGGGGCTCGAATGACGAGAAGTATTTAGTAACTGAAATTAAATGGTAACTTAAATTTCCATAATTAGGATCAAAGATATGGCTTTTGTCTATACGTAGGAATTGACTTATTAAAAACCAAGTGAGAGAGAAACAAGACTAAATAACATAATACTCACGGGGTGATCTCAGGAAGAGACTATCCTTTCACTCCCTTTACGAAGAAGATGATAAATACGACGAAAATGACTGAGAATTGGTTCATCCTGAAAAGTGGAAACTATAATGGAACGCATGCAAGTTGAGCGAGGTTTTTGTTATACGAGAAAAAACCGATTCATTAGTTACGGTTCGCAAATATGAAGCATCTGGAAAATTTTGATGAGAATAGACTAACGAACATCTGGCCAGAGCCTTCCTAATTCAAGCGATAGAGAATCGAGTGTAAATTTGAGAGAAGAGAGGAAGAGAAAGGAAGAAGAAGACTCTCCCTCTCAAAAACAGTGGTAAAAAGGCTAAGCGTACACTGATAGAGCAGAGAGAATCATTTCGCATCTGTTGGATCATGTGTGGTGTAATGGGGGATAGGAGAAGAAAATATATAGTGAGTTTGTGGATGGGAATTGAGAATCCCTTGAATAGTTAGTTCAACTATCGATGGCGTTCTCTCGCTATATTGGCACCTTGAAAGGTCTGCATGAAAATCATAACGAAATAATCTCGAAGATTCGTGCCGCGAAATAAGTTTGCTCGCAAAATGGGTCAGGGAAAAAAACGTCGAGAAACTGACGTCTTCACACAAGAGAGTTTTCTCGGAGAGAAACAGGTTGGATATTCTAGAAGTAGGCATCCTGCTTTTCAAACTACATTAGGGAATGTAAGGAACAATAGAGAGTAGGAATCACGAGCTCACAGAATGAGTGTTCAATTGTCATAACAGAGCATCAGTTAAATAGTAAGTGAACACCCTCGAAAAACTCTCTCGTCGTTTACTGTAAATTGTAAACTGTATACTATGAGAAAGCGAATCGTCACAGAAATAGCTTGTGCTTCGTGTCCTTTTATCAGAGAGAGAAAGGAGGAGCTGATATTTCTGTAATCTATGGTGTTTCATTCCAAATTTCATTTCACAAAGTAAAACTAGCCCAGGTTGATGAAAAGGTCCATAAACAAAGAGAGAAAGCATTCCAGCACAAACATTGAGAAACCTGTGATGGTGAGAAACATTTTTATACACCGACTAGTATGGAGGGTATTCCTAAGCAGCTCCGTACTCACGAGAAGCTACAGTAGTCGAACAGGCACTACCGTGACCTAAGCCCTAAGCTTCTTAAAGAATCATTCGATGTCTACTTCGCCCCCTATACATAACCTTTTACACTATTTTTACACATTGAATTTCGAGAAAAAGCAGGAAAACACAGAGAGCTATTTGGTCAAAAGGATCTATCACGTGCAGATTTTTCAGAGTCCATAGGAGAACTCACGTGGTGATCCTCATCCGTGTGAAGATAGAGGTGTGTCCTGCCTCACAATGTATCAGTAAAGCATAATTTAAAAAAAATATTTCTATTTAGAAAATCTCAAAGATTTAATAATTTTCTTCGTATTTAACGACTCTGACTTGCGGATAATTGAGGGAAAACTACCATGCAAACAATTTATTTCCATCCCATTTCCTTTCAAACTCTTCGCATTTCAGCAGTTCCCTCAATAATTATTTCTGTTAATATCGTAATTTCGACAATCCATGAGCCTGAAAATCAAAAAAATGAATATTCAAGAACCTTCGAGAATTTTTCATTGTTCCCATTCAGCATAGATACGAACGCAATATGCAACTGGGGGTTTTAAATTTTATTAACTGGGAATGCATAAACAACAAGGGAAAATACATTTTAGGGTGTGTAACACACTAAAATCGAAATTTCGAAATTATGAGAAGCTAGGCTTTGCACGGAACTGAGTCAATCAACGGGTGAATACAGTCAATGATGAGAAGGGGTTAGATCACAGGGTATGCAATTCTCCTGCATGATGTTAGACGACGATCAGGGAAGAGGCAGAATACAATGGACGATTAAGAACTGATGGACAAGAGTACATCAACTGGCGAATGACGGTTACACTGGGATGGGAAGGGAGATAACGTTTGGAACATAGATGCTAAAAAAAGGGATAGAGCAGAGTGGAGAGTTGGAATGAATAAATCGACACATGAGGGGGGATGAAGAACAAGACGTTACTGAAGGGAATCCTGGAAGAAGGTGAACAATCGAAGGGAATCCTAGACGGGGGAGACCATCAGAAGGGGATCGCTCTGGCCATTGTGATTTTCATCGGCCGATGAAGAGGAATGCTTCTGCGATTCCGCGTCTCCGCTTGCCTGGCGCGACTCGAGCGCTTGACGCTCCGGGAGCGACGCGGTGCACTTGAATCCAGTGAGTCGTTTCTCAGCAATCGCCGCCAGTCTTCCCATCGGCGCCTCAATGAGCAGATGGAAGGGCAGAGCGACGGCGAATGAGAGGGTGGCCACGACTGCAATGGAGTTGGTAAGGGATATTGTGGAGCAGTGGATGACATGCGCTACTGCACTACAATTATCTGGGCCAACTATCGGCTACTATCTAGTTACGGTAGTAGCTCGACCAGTCAGTTTCCCTAGTTGTCAAGATAAGATTACTTACAGGGCAACATGCCGAGGAGGATGTAGGCCGAGTCCGTCGTCTGGAGGATGGGGACGTGATTGAACACGTAAACGACGGGCATGTGCAGCAAGTACGCTGCGAAGGTCAGGCGAGCCAGGATGGACCACATGATGGGCACGTTGATGCTGCAATGGAAACGGAATTAGAGGATCGGGAGTATGACTTGCTGAAGCGTTTATATCTGCTACGGTATAGTTGAGATGGAAGTAGACTACTCTCAATGGATCTACTGATCCAAATGTATGAAAAGCCGAATTGATCAGTGAATCATGACCCCCGGACAACTACAGTAATCTCAGGAGTTCGGTCGGTCAGACAATAAAAACTCACGCATCCTTCTGCTGCGTGAGAGCGGCGATCATCGCCACCAAGCCCAGTGAGAAGACGGAGCGAAACGTGGCCGTGTAAGCCACGTTGTACGGGTTCGCGCCCATATCGGGCCACCTTAAGAAACAAATCGAGTTCGACCGGCTTGATTCGTGATTTGGAAGAGTATTCGGAATCCCTCACAGAAAAGAGAGAGCGAGCGTTTGTGGGAAGTGAAGAGAGCAATACGAGTTACTCACATGTATTGAGGCAAGATCGAGTAGATGGTTGCGACAGCGAGAGCGAATCCTCCAAAGAACAACGCGTAGGCGGCTCTGCAAGAATTCCGGGAATTAGGAAGGCCTGAGATTGGCTTCGGTGTGCATCGTCAGCTAACGTCCGACATATGAACCACTAGTAATCGGGTCGTGTTTCACAAAAGCCAGGAAATATGATGGTGTGCTGGGTCAGTAAACGTCGATTACAGTACCTCTTGGTGATTCTCGACTGCTCGCCTTCTCTCTGCTTCGAAGCCCAGCCGAACAGAAGGCCGACCAGGAACGGACCACACTGAAAAATCGGGTTTTAGGATAATAAGACAATCCGCAACAACAACTATGAACAACAACAATTAAAATAAACAACTATGAATACCGTACCTTGGTCCAAGGGCGCGAGTAGATCTCCCAGAGTCCAGCATAGATGGGACGGACGGTGGCGGGGTCGACGCCCGGGTACGAGATGAACTGAACAAACAAGGGTTACGGTAGCTTGCGATTGAAGTTGCCGCCTTGCTCAAAACGTGCGCAAGCATACGAAAAATCGTGTGTTTTCCGCATCAGTTCAAACTCTCCGACTTGCGCTTACCGGAATGTCGATATCCGATTTATTACAGATATCGAATGAGATACAGTAGCCGGCGCGGAGGAAGGTCGAGATGGCGATGGCAGCGATCACAACGAGGACTCCGCTTCTTCTGTAATAGAACAGCATAAGGTTTCTGGTTTGTTCCTTTGCTGACTGGCAATGATCATATAACTTAAATTCGGCCATGACTAGCGTTCATCAGTCTTGCAACGCCAGGGCCAAACAACTACCGTAACCCGCCTCTCACTGCACTTTGCATCAATTACGGGTAAAGTTGCTTGCCTTCGGGCCCGACTTGAATGATTCGCAAACCCAATAGACTACCGTCTAGACTACCATTCAAGCGAATACCGTACCTGTACTTGTTGAGCATCCCCATGAAGAAGGGCGCTGCGAAGTGGAGCTGAAGATCGACTCCCAAGTACCGGAAAAGATTGGACGATGAGCACAGGGCGTGTACAACTACCGAAAAATCGGACTGTTTTCAGCAGCACTACAAAGTATTTGACTCACCAGAGGTAACCCAGGCAGATGGGCATCTCCTGCCAGTTTCCGAGGAAGAAGATGTGGGAAAGGAGGCCCTTGGCGCCACAGGCAGAGATCATGGTGACCTCGAACCTGCAATTCACTCAATGATTGCCTACGGTAAGGTACGGTAAAAAGTCAGTCAACAACCGCCAAACAAAGTACAACTACCGTACCTGGGCAGGGCCCATCTCATCAGCGGACCGGAAGCCAGGAGGACGAACAGGAAGACGGAGGGAACAAGGCGGGCGATTCGACGGCACACGTAGCGAGCGTAGTGCGGCTGTAAAACGTGCACTTCAAATAGACCGTTTTGCGAAGGGAATGCGCAAGTTTGGAACAAATGAATCATTTTCCTACAGCACTTGAAATTGGACAAATTGCTCACCAGGAAGTTCATCTCTGCCTCCTTCTGCCAGGACTGCACCGCCAAGAGGCCGGATAGCACGAGGAAGACCTCGACGCCGAGCGCCGAGTTGCCCAGCAAGGCGCCGAACACGGGGTGCTCATGGACTGCCTTCTGTAAAAGGACTACGGTAGGTACGATACGGTAAGATACGGTAGGAAAAAAACCAGTAGATACAACAAGCTACGATAGAAAGTCAGTATTCGATCAAATCAAGAAGTGCGGTACCGTACCTTGAACTTCTCGGCGCTTGGCTGCCTCTCGAGGATGTCGATTCTTCCCTCGGATCCGGTATGGTTCATGAAGACCCAAAGTATGGCAGCGACGCGCAGGATATCGAGGACGTTGAGACGAGACTGCCGACCATACTTGAGAGCCTGAAATTACGGCAGGATGGAATCAGAAGGAATTGTATTCGGATAAACCACAACATGAATAATACCGCAACCCCATACTGCAGAGAAAAAGCTACAGTAAGTGAGCAGACACAATTGTAACCAAAATCAACGGATGCACTACTGTATCGTACTCAACAACATCCATCTTAATCCGCAACCCAATTATTGCCATAAAGCAATCATAACTAATTCTACCGTACCTCCCAGCTTTGAGCGGCACTCAGCAGGCCGAGTCGTCCCTTCTTGAGAATGGTTCCCACCATCACCAGCGTCAACCAGAGAAGAGGGAGACCGACGAAGAGTCCCCATTCCAGGGACGAGTCCTTCTCGATCTCGGGCAGAAGCGAGAATAACGAGCACTTCGGTTCCTGAAAGGAATTCGTTATTCCAATCCGGCCATTGGAGTTGAATGAGCCTACCGTATCTCCAAAGCCGCAAAGTAAAATCCGGCTGTTCGTAACCGGCACAGACTCAGCTATTCTCCGGTTCAGAAACCCGGGACAGGCTAGTGTACCCACCTGGTAGGGGTCGGGCAGCTGGATGGGATCCGGCGAGGAGGAGAGCACGGAAGGGACCATCGATCCATCGGACCAGGAGACGTTGGAGAGAATAAGGGAAGCATTGACCAGCGATGCCATCCCTGAAATACCTGTGCTTTTTCACATTGACAGCGATTAGCATTTCATGAATGAGTGAGAGGATAGGCGCGAAAAGAACGGGCGAACCGGTGTAAAGCGCGCGAAGGGCGAGAAAGAAATGAAGAAAAAAAAGAACGTGTTAACACGCACTGACGGTCGAGGGGAGAAAGGTGAAGGGAGTGAAAGGAGAAGGTCAACCAAACATCACTTCAAGGAAGGGAGAACCTGAGTGCATCTGGGTTTAGCATCGCTTCCGAACTCTTAGCATACGGTAAGGGCATCGAGTAGATCAAGGGAAGTAAGGGTAGGCGCGGCTACAGTAAGATGAGATGAGCAAAAGTCAATTTTCAAAGGGAGGAGGCCGAAGGCTCGATATCTCTTTCCAGAATAGCTCGCTTTTATACCCCTCATGTTCGCCTCTGATTGGTTTACGAGCTGAGGGGCGGAGTCTCCACCCGAAATCTCACGTCGCCCAAAAACCCCGCCCCTTCTCCGATGCAGAGGATAAGCGAGAGCTGCACGTAGAGACTTTCTGTACTTTGTATCCATCAATGAGTTCAACTGCTCAGACAAATTGAGATTGAGAGTATGAGAGATGGACAGTTTTTTTTCATTTTTTTCACATGAGACAAACGTCAGTCAATCGTGTAAAATAATCACTGATCTTATCGGTCAAGACATTTGACGTTTTGGGCTTTCAGATAAGGGGCTGACGCAAGAAATGACCGATTAGCATCAGCCCTGCTCTTCTTAGAAGGGCTTACTGATAAGAGAGTTGATCTCTTCAATTCGAGTGCGTGTGTGGAACTTTGATGAGTGATTCATAATCACTGACGGGGCTCGGAAAGTGCCGAAGCGTGATATGTCTAGAAGATTTTGTACAGAAAAAGATACAGAGAGAATCGTGGGCCTGAAACGAGGCGAAATTTCGAACCAGACCCAAAGATCAATTGTATTGGGTGCACCATGAGTGCGCTCTTCTTTATCAGCTAAAGATTATGAACGAAAAGCTCAGAAAAGGATGACAATTAGTCCCGATCTTTTGCAGAGCGCATCGACTCTTGAAATCACGCAGATGAGATGGCCACAATTCCAGAGGGCAAGAAAATGTCTCAACTATTCAGACAGGACTATAGAGCGTTTGAAAGGAGACGCCGAATTCGGTATACACATGATTTGGTCTTCATTATTCCCACAATTGATATCGCAGTCTGGCATTGCTGAATCAATCTCGCTCCGGATTCTGATGCTCTGAACTCATGAGCAGTGATCTCGTCTCTCCGTTTTGCATCTTCCCATACCATTCAGAAAAGCGGAAGAATATTACTCAACCTCAACGTGAATCACGAAAAGCGATCTCTGGCCGGACTCTCCATTTTGCAGGGATGTCACCTTTCAGAGATAACTTCCTCGGTTCGTTTAAATTCATCAAGGCCGTTACTCGCAGTACCTCGTACTTGTCACACCTTTCCCTTCCCAATTAACTTGAAGATATCTTAGAGATATCTCGGCTTATCAGTTCGCCGAATAGCGGCCGAGAGTCTCGGAGAAAAAACTCATGGTATTTCAGTGAGGTGATAGTCTGGCTCTCTAACATTCACTTAATGGTTAGAGAAGTGAGAGAGCGTGGTAAGTGAGAGAGTCGGACAGTGTCTCTCCATCTCCTCTCTCCGAGTTGAGCTTATTAGTGAGTCAAGCACGTGCTTATCTTGTGGATTTCTGGTACCAATCCCCTTATCTGTGCGGAGACACGTATAGAAAGCTCTTCCCTCATCCCAAGAGTTCAAAATCGTGATGACAAACGATTGATAACTTTACTCGTTTTTCACTCGTTTATCAAAGATTTCGAACGAGTGTGCGAAACTGAAAGGCCCTCATTTCTCTATTATACTTTATGACCGGGCGGAACGCTGTGAGCGTTACCAGGTTTTCGCCAACAATTTGCTAAAGCAACAGAGTTAGTGAGGTTACTTCACCTCCCGTTTGCGTACTCGTGTCCTTATATGACGCAATATTTGCTCGGACACATCCATTTTTCGATCATGATCTATTCGCAACATCTCGGACCTACACTTCCTTCACCGGTAGATCAGCCACCGTGTTTGTGTGTACGTTTCCAGAGCAATGAATAGTAAAACAGGGGGACGAGTGGAAAGAGAGGCGAGGATAGCGCTAATGGGTCGAGCACACTCGCTAAGCGTGGGTTGAAGGTCATCCGATAAGGCGATCGAGCCATGCTCTCATTTCTCACTTTCGCATACTCTCTTGCCGGTAAGACAGAGCGAGGGAGCGTCGCGAAAGAGAGAGAGAGAGAGTGAGCATTCCAATGACACCGTGTTCGCAAGGGAACACAGAGATATCTCTCCGATCTAGGGAAAGGAGAGAAGAGAGAGGAGAGGGAGTGAAAGTGACACATCTCTCTCACCCTCTCTCGAATAGCGCGTTGTTCTCGTTCTACTGCGCGTTTGAACTGCTTTTTTGATCCAGTCTAAGTCATTTATCATCCTTCCCATCTCCGATAAGAACGGCCTTGCAAATGGTGACAAGATCGAATGAGTTCGAAGCGAGGGAAGTGGAGAGAACACCAAGTGCGTTACCCTCGCTTTTCCAGGGGGGACATTGAAACTCAAAAGATGCCAAATCGAGTTGGTTTGCAATTCCCGGTTCCTCATTCACGGATCCGATTCTGAATCCATGTTGTTTCCCGGTTTCCGATGATTACTGAGTACTATTTCTGCTGCCACTCTCGTTCCGTCCTGGTATTCTAGTCTTTCGCGAGAAATCGCTAAAAAGTTCCATCACTGGTCAGTTTCAGCGAGGAAACGAAGTGTGCAAACCATTTCTCGGTCGCAGTTTTCATAAACGTGATCGCTTACACTGCTCACCAGGGGGAAAACCAGAGATTGAGAGCCTCGCGCTTATTAGGTACATTAGTCACGTAGGCACAGAAAACAACTTTTGTCTGCCACTCTCGATTTCACCTGCTCTCTCATCTGTCTGTCCGACATAGATTATGGCGCATTGAGAGATGCAAACGATAGAGAAAGCGGGCTAACGACCTCACTAGTGTTATGTTAACACCGATCTGCGACCGTGCACACTGGCTTCTCGATTATGATAATTGCAGTTTTCGAAAATGATAAGATCCAAGAGAGTTTCTAATTTTCTAACACAGTATAAAGCTCGAGAACAGACGAACACCAAGGAAACTGTCAGGCTATCAGTACAGTGAACTTTTTTCGGTGCTCTGCAAGAGTCGTTCGAGCAATGCTCTGAATCTCTTCATTTCGAGTGCTCTCTCGCTTTACATGACCGGCGAGAGAGGATGCGAAGTGGAGAAACGAGACTATCACTTAGTGGTTCGGTAATTGGGAGAGCGTGGCGGCACAGATCACGTGTGCTGTAAACTGCGACCGTTGAGTTCAAATCACTCTAACCTCTTTGTGTCGGTTAGGGAGGACAAAACACAGATCAAAGTTGTTCGTACCTTCTACACACGCGTACAATTATTTACACTGCACAGCCTTCTTGCTCTTAGCGTACGATTATTGTACGATTTCATCCGGAAGAGAACATTGATTTGCTCATTTGGTCAAAATTTGGTTCTTCTCCAAGACACGTGAACAGCAGTCTATCATCCTTTTTGATAGCGACACTTCGACCTGGTTGAATTGCGCACGTGAACAGCTTGGGAGCGTGTTCACATTTCTCCCATCTAACCGGTCAAACTGAGAGAGAACGTGGAGAGTGAGAGTTGAAAACAGGGAAAGTTGTAGTGGAAGAGTGAAAAAGTGAAAGGTGATCACTGAAAGCGAGAGCATCTTCATTTGGCCAGAAGAAGCTCGTAGCGATCTGCGACGTGTCTCACTTTGACGGACACAGAAAGTACATAAAAGTGGCCAGAATGATCAGTGATCATGTATATCTCAGCAGCCGCACCGGATCGAACGTCAGAAACTACGACATTAGGTGAAGAAGAGAATTTGATAGTTGTGGAGTTCACCGGAAGTATTCCTATCCGCAATTCACCCTAACCACCTACCCTGCCTAGAGTAATCATATTAATAGAATGAGTGAGAGATATCCATTATTCCAAGTGTCGAGGTTTTCTTATTTCACAAACTTCCTGTCCTAAAAATGCATGGGACCTTGAATAATGATGAAAGTTCAACTGAGGATTGCTTCAGCACCTTTTGACCGCAATGAACTTCTTACTCGACCTCGCCTGCACGTTTGATTGATAATTTGCGCTGTCCTTTCTTCGTTACTCACTTCTTAGTCGCTTCCTTTCCCGCGCGTTCATGCATTTCCTCGAAAATTCCATCAAAGGTGCACGTGCGCTCTCTGCTTCGTACTAGTCTATCGTACACATCATATTGCTGGGTATAACCAGCTGGAGATAACGCTGAGTGAGGAGCGAATCACTGCGTCCATCTCGTCTAGGTGTGACGGCTGGTCGAATAATGGTCGAAACAGAGAAGTGATCTTCCAGTCAAGATTCTTGAATTAAGAAGTTCATCTAGATCATAGCGATCGAGAAAAACTTCTGAGGAATGAACAAAAGATTTCAAAAAGCAACTAATTGTTTTGAACATATTTTGCACTTTCTTCAGGACCTTGATGGCGTTTGAATGTCAGTGCGGCACCGGCGAGGAAAGAATATGCAGATAAGGATGTTATGAATGCACGAAACATGGTTGGCATTTGGGAAATGTGTGACTATAGATAAATCGAAAAGAACAGATCACAGTTTGCATCTTGTGCACAACATTCGCGGAATGGTCTCGTATCTCAATAAATTACACTACCTCATCGATCAGAGAGTCGAGAGAGTATGTGATAGTGAGAGAGTCGGTCAATTGCTCATTCGTGCACAGTTTCATGGGTACAAAATGGTTCACAAAGAGAGCTCTAGCCTTGGCACACTATTGCACACAAGTTGATCAACGTGATGGAGACACATTTTCCCAGTACCGGTTTGTTTGCCGTGTACTCGATTACATGTGTTGTTGGAAGCCTTTTTTGAGAAGATACATAATTTATCTCTTCAAAATCACAATACAACGCACGCTATCTCGACGATTTGTTCCTGGAAAGAGTGAAAACGATTCCGGGATTCTTTCAATAAGTCTTACTTGAAAAACGACGTGGATAGTGGGAATGGTTGAGTGACGGTCAGGGTTCATTTGTTTCCTGTGAGTTATCATTCAATTCTTACGTTCATACTCATCACTAACCATGAAGGATTTAGTTGATATTTGATGTTTGGAATCCGATCATTGTTCAATTTACTGCGAGTAGAGCAGTCATACTGGAAGATAATTTTGAATTTAGTGCTGAACACAACGTATTCAAACGCGATAAAGGCAAAAACCAAAGGAATTGTGATGATGACTATGGAGAAAGCTCAGCAGAATGACGCTTATCAGACAAAGACTGCACGCTTTTATAGCCGACTAGAGAGACAGAAAGCTCTTCGATGGTACGAAGCGACGCAGTGGTTAGTCATCACAAACACTGAGTGCTGAGGGGAATCTAAGTCGGTGGAGAAAGAAAATAAAGACAAACAGAGAAGCCACAGAGAGTTCGAGCAGTGAGCGAATCGTTTTGCGGTTGGACGATAGTGTATTAGAGCGTTTTCAGAACGTTTCACCCAAAAATTTATTGCCTTCGGTCGGAACTATAGTGCAATGATCCATCTAGCCCTTGACAGCATGATGAAACTCATTGTGCATGGTATTCGTTCGAGTAATGGTATCGTTTCTTCATGTAACACACTCCTACACCAGTCACAGAAGCGAGGTAGCATGGGGAAGTGAAAGAGTCAGAGAATTTATGCTCTCTACACAGGGTACAATGTCGCACCCAAACATATCTTAGGTGATTCAAGAATCATTCAAGTGTGCTCGATTTGTGTTGTGTAAAGGTACATGTGTAATTGCAATGATTACAATTACATTGGATCATTGATCATTTTATCACTTCACATTACAATTGATTCCGGCGAAGTCTCGTTTATTCATTACTAGTCCTAGAAAGAGCGAGAAATTATTTCGAGAGAATTTATTTCTGTTAAGCTCACAGTTTTAACTTTCACGTTATTGATCTCAGAACCGTCCAAAGTTCTATAACTTCGGCCCAGTAATAGAATCCTGAGTTGATGCTCCTGATAGTGAACAAATCATTCTAATTTATTGCGAATTTTCAGGGCTCACCGATAAAATAGAGGTTGATATTTGAACATTAATTTCTATATTCATCCATAAATTGATTGGAGGCAGTGAGTAGAACTGTCACACTGAAAAAGGAATCTCAATTACTGGAACTCGAAATAATCAATCGTAATAGCTACGATTGAAAATGGTGTCGGAAAAGGAGAAAGCAGTGCAGAATGGTGCTTATCAGAGGGAGCGTCTCCATTTTATAACCGGATAGAGAGAGAGAATCACATTGTTTGACGGTGACACGGGATTAGTCATCGCAAACATTGAATGATGAGGTGAATACCTATTTATGCGTGGAAGGAGGAGATACAGGCAATCAGGTAGAGTTCGAAAAGTACAGATAACACGAGTTGTGTAGGAGTTCCGGTCTCTGGATAATAATGTGTGCCTCCGATTTCGATGAAAGTAAATTGAATAGTTTCCTGTTTGATCTCTCTCGAGTAGTGAAATGCAAACTCTGATATTCGAGGTAAATTGTGAATTGATTGAATTGTTCTATGTTCGGAAATTTTAATAACCAATGTTTCTTTCTCGATCTACGTTGAATACGCCTAAACTCTCCTACAATTCTCTTTTTTCATTGTTCCTGTGTGAAACCTTTTGAGAATCTCGCATATATTTCCCTCTACCGCGTACATCGCAGTGTTGTTTCCTAGAGTTTCGCTTCTCCTTCCCTGAAGTACACTCAACTACCTCTCATATAATCTTTCTAAGCGCATCGATGCCGGTCCGGACAACAGAAAAATTAGTTTGAGTAGTTTCCTAAAAAAAGGATTTATTGCTGGGTTTGGATGGCGGCTATGGGAGTATTAGGGAATTTCCGGAGATGTGAAGGAGTGCCTCCTTTCTCTGAAACGCGATGTTCTCGACAATGACAAAGACAATCTTTCTGCTAGATACGTAATTTTATCGCAAAAGAAATAACCGTTCCGCTTATTATTCCACCCTGTAGAATTTCAGCTATTGATTGAGGGCACTCAGACCTTAGCTAATGTGCTTAGTCGTTTCCTATGAGCTCTAGTAACACTCCCTGCGAAGATTGAGAATTTACAAATAATCAATAATGCACTATCGAATTTAATGTTCCGTATTATGCGCTAAGCACAGTATTATCAAAGCTGAGCATATGAATCGCACGATAATCTCATGAATCAACTGGCTAGAAGGAACGCGGGATATATTATTGATTCGCCATCGTTTGTTTTGAGTCGGCAATGTTGATCACAATGATTCGACTGAAACAACTCTTCCAAAGATAAATCGTTTTTATCAAACGATTGGGCCATAGTTTTCAGATATCCATAGTTTTCAAAGAATGCTTTTTCAGAGCTTTCAGTTCGACAGTCGGGGAAAACGCATGTCTGAATCCAAGCAATCAATATGCCATTTAACAAGCGTCGCATCCAATACTGCAATGCCTTCTCCCAATTCATACCTCAAGTTCCATATTTCTTCCTTTCCCTTTCCTTCTCGCTTGTATGAATCATGAGTGTGTCATGGGCATTTCCTAAGCATTTCCCGCTATTCTCTCATTTCTCCTTTCGTACAGTCGCCAATATTTCACTGTATGTTTAAAACTCTTCTTTTCAGTGTTTCATGCCCTACACGCATATTATATGATGTCCGATGAAACATAGTTCTTGAGGAAACATTACGAGGTGAATTTTGTATACTAAATTAAAAAGTTTCTGACATAACGTATGATTTACATTCCAACTCAGCATTGTACAAAAATTTGGTAATTTTATAGCATATCGGTAAAAGAGAGATCATTGTCAGACGAACAAGAAAAAGAAAACTATCATCGAATCGCTATTGGAAGAAAAATCAATGAATAGGGATGTAATCATGATGAATAGTTATTGGAACTGCAGCGCCTTGCGCCTTGCTATTCGCACAAGATAATAAACCTTCGCCATCTTCATCGTGGGCCAAGCTCAAGATTACAAAGAGTGTAAGTGGATCGAATCTGCATCGAAGACATAGGTAAGGGCAACTTGTTCACAGAGCGAAGCAGGACAGAGCGAAGCAATTGACAAGGACTGACAGAAGATGTTGTTCAGGGACCGGGAAAGATGAGGGCGATACTTCGCTCAGCGGACAGGGACAGACTGCTCTTTCGTGAAGTTGCAAGAGAGATGTACAAGGACGACTGCGTGAAATCAGGTAACGAATCAGAGAAAGGACCATTGCATAATTAAAAACAAATTCAGTCAGAAATCGTGAGAATACAAGAGCTTCTTCAAAGATAAAAAATAATATGATGTTATTAATCAGAAGATAAAGTGCGTCTATTTACAATTTGCAAATTTAAAATGATACGTAGAATATCAATAATAGCAGTGGATAGAAGCGTGAATGAAGAAAGAAGGAACAGATGCAATGAAAATCTGGAATGAGTGTTAGACAGAACATTAGTTCACGGAATGGAATTGGAAACAATATGAACACTGGACAGTGTGATGCTGAAATGGTGAATCGTCAGCCTTCTCGCTGCTATGGAAGCAAAGTTTTTTTAGACAATTGTCATAGTCGAAAAGAAAATAAATTTTTTTGAGGAATCCAAATCTTTCAAATCTTCCTTCCATTTACGTGAGTCATTGAGTGTGTCATCCACCTCTCCGTCGTATTTCCGCTCTGATTTCATTTCAGTTTCGCTCTAAAATTTCGTACAGTCGCTTCACCGCAGTTTACTCTCTTTCTTTGATATATCGTATTAATCTCTTCTTTAATTTTTTTTTCAGTATTTCATGCTCTACACGCATGATTCGATTAGTGATAAACACGGGTTTATTCTGTGGAGGTGAATTTATTTTTTAAATTGTTTTCGAGTGAAATCTTGCACTTATATGCGTCAATTTCACACATTTCACATTCGACATCATCGGAATGATGTCACTTGCAGGCTGCGTAATATGTGGAGAATTATTAACCGTTCAACATGCTCATAACTTTGCAAAAATTGCCGTAATCCTGACTCCGCCACCTGCAGGAGAACGACAAACCATCGGCTACTGCGGTCGTGCGTCACGCAACGAAGCTATATGTGCCATAACCGATTAGGAAGCGGAGGCATTCTGAAAGATTGCCTGACTCTATTGTGCAAAAGCAAAAATTGTATTCTGTCATGACTCGATAAAATAAACCTAAAACTTCGACAATACTCTCTGAACGAAACAGTTTCCTCTCTGTTTGTACATCATCCTTCTCGGTCATTGACTAACAGACAAGTGGAGTGGACAAGAATCCTTATCTCTATGCTCCTCTCTTTTTTGTTTAGATAGCTTCAGAGTTTTGCGGTTGGAGAGAGTCTCTTGATACTAAGTTTGGTCAGTGGCAAGGTGCATAGTTTGAAGAGGGTTTTATGTTCTCTCCCTACTTAACTTTCGTGAACCAGAACGGGGATTGTAGCAAAGGAGATGCCTCTCTATGCTCTTATCTGTTTGTTCAAACACAGATTCATGAAGATCTCAAGGAAACAGATGGATCTCGAACTCAAGAGGCATCTCAATGATCATAGGCAAGCACTAAGAAAGGTTTTTATTTTGCTTTACGAAACTCTGTTTTGATCAAAGGCTTTCTGTGAATCAGTTGAGATTGAGAGTGAAAATCTCAATTAGTTTACCTTGAATCTCAGGTTCACGACTCGCTTTCGGTCGAGGAGAGAAAGCATTGGGAAGAGAGTCGCGTCGAAGCACTGGGTGAGAAACAGTATATCTTTTCTGCGAGAAACTGATTGAAACACTCTCGTGCAATTGCACACACTCCACGATTTGCGGCTGCTGCTCTCCCTTCCTGCAGTGAATTCTGCCTTCGAGACGCGGCAAATGGACACTGTGAGTTTTTATCTGAAAAATCACATAGAATTGAACATTATTAAAATCATTTCATTTCATCATAGCCAGTTCGTAGTGATCCAAGGATAACAACTACAATTTTGCAGGAATGTAGAACTCCGTACTGTCTCTCGGACTTCGGAGATTGTGATTCACCGAAATGTGAACACCTTAACTGCCCGTTAGTTTGAATTGTTTCAACAAGAATTTTTATCTTCAAATAGAGGAAACCAATGTTACCATTGAAAGTATTGAGACACTGTTCGAGGGCACTGTACACATGCACTAAATGAACTTGCAGGGACGATAATATTGCCGATGGCCCTGCATTCTCAATGGCTGCAACAACTATACGCACTGCCAGCTCAACGAAAATGAGAGACAGGCTAGTCGTCTGACACCTTTCTCAGATGGCGTTTCGAACATAGCTCAATACAAACGGATTTCTTGCGCAAGAGAGTTTGACTCTCTTTTCAGTAATATATGCAATTCATCATGAATATCTTTTCAGTTCGTTGTGATGACCTTTCCACGGATGCTCCCATCGACACTTTTACATATCTTTCAACCGAGCGAAGAACGAATGGTGAAGGCGAACTTGATGAGAAGTGGCAAACGGCATGAACAATTAAAGTTCATACCGTTTGGGATTAATGAACTCTCTTTCGCTGAAGAGCAACGAGATTTGAAAAAAAGAACAGAAAATTGAATTTTCAGTCAATAAATTAGCACAATTTGCAGGGCTCTGATTCTGTCGACGGGTTTCGCCAGAACAGAAAATGCAGCAGTGTGGGGTCTCGTGAACGGCACTCTCGAGCTGGCTCATTTCAATGCGCCTTACAATCAGGTCTTGATTTCGAATTATTTTATTCGACCGTTACTTACCTTGCGATTAGCGTTAAAAACATCCATACAGAACACCACTCCTCACTTCGCATCGCATACTATCGCCCTGTTCGAAGTCTATTCCGATGAGATCATTCACTCGAATCATCCGGATCTCGCAATTATTGAATCACTTGGAACTCACAGAAGAAATCATCTTTTATCCGTGCATGGTTGTAGAAAGAACTGATTCAAATCACTGAAATTCAGCTGAAAGGCGAACAACTCGATTTTTTCGAACTTAATTCAATCTACAAACTGCGCGTCGATTCATTCAAGAAACCGAAAAGGAGAGAATCCAGCAGAAGAACTTGAAGAAAAGAGAGGAGTAGGCGGATATTTTCTCTCCATTCCTTCACTTGGTCATAGTAATTACTCACAAAATCATGTGTTATTAGGCCTTTTCATACCCCATATGCATAGATCAAATATGTATTTAAAATTTTGAAACAGCTGGTAGCCTAGGAGGTAGGAGTTTGATCAATCCTACCTCGATTGATCAAACTCCTACCTCCATTTTACATAATACCTCATATGAATATTTTCCTTTTTCTATCTCATTATTATCAGATCTATAGCACTGTTCTGAATATCACAATTCTAATTCTTCTCAAAAGTTTTGTTCTCCACTACTGAACCCGTGTATCGTTGCTATAATTAACGGCTTTTTGAGGTGAATATATTTATAATCATTCAGAAATGCAGATAAAATCATCTATACGATTAACATGTCGCAAAAGACTAATAACTATGGAAGAATAGATCGCATTATAGACTGATCAGTAACGTCACATTTGATCAGTTTATTCCTCAATCACAATCGTTCGCCCTTTTACATAATGATCTAACATAACTTCTGGCATTATATTTTCGGTATCGTGGATAAGATCCCACCACTAGCACTTTTCTTGTCCAGCACACTTCTGATACTTCTGCTCTATTCCACTTCTAATTCTTCTGCTCAATATTCTAGGCATGCTAACATTATATCTCGCTTTCACTTTCCCTTCTCTGGGTTTGTGTAGAATGACGAGCACTCAGCTCGAAATCTATAATGACTGGCTTCATGTCGAGAAATGGAATAGCATCTCAAGAATAATGGGTTCAGTCTCTCCCCATAACTATCGCTCTCTAGGCCGGCGAGATGGAGCGAGAGACTGGAAGGAAGAGAGAAGACATACCCATTTCGGTACAGGCGCGAAAGATGAATCTCAGCGCGTTTCCTAGCGAGATCTTACGCCTGCCGGCATATCATTTCTGCTACCTTCCTTCCTTCCTTCTGCGTTTCTTCTCAACGCAAAGAATGCTCAAGTTTCTGCAAATCTGGATGTTCAAATGCTGTCTCTCCTGCTATCGAAAGACATCGAGCTGTATGTCATTAAGTATTCATGTACTATTGGCACTTTCAAATTTTTACCATTTCTATTTTACTCTTAGTATGCAGTATTCTATTCGGGATTGTACCATAGTTCACTGTTTCCAGTTATCAGACAAGACGATGAATACGTCCCAGTCGCACCCCCTCCATCCCCTACTTTTGTCCCATCAACTCAGGGACTGCAGCGTAAGTTCAATACATATAAATTGATGGAGACTCTCCTTATTTCAAAACTAACTAGCTTAAAAACAGTTGACATTGAGCGTTCCGCCCCGTATTTATCGATTTCTAATGTGTCCAGATAGCCCCGATTCATTTCAGGACGAAACGCTGTGAAGCGAAAGAAGCCAAAGAACGATGAGACTCCGCCAAATGAGCAGATGCACCCTACAATGTGGAGAAGACCCTATTGAGGAAATAATGTGCTACCCCCCTTCATGATCCCCTTTCACATTACGGGCTATGACCATCTTAACGTTTATTAGTCTCTGC
>LS509787.1:49207-91354 GCA_900490845.1 Pristionchus japonicus | reverse complement strand
AGCAGACGAGTGAATATTTTCTCATATCTCATTGATCCCCTAACTTAAATGGAACGTCGGCCTCGCTGGTGAGATCTGAAAATCATTACCTCGAAACTAGATTAACAAAGATTCTGAGAGAAAGGCGAATGGGTGTAGAAGAACAACTAGTGAATTCATTCAATCCCACCTCTCAATCCAGCGCAGAAAATAGCGCAACTCAACACCTCAACTTTGACACTTGGATTTCACAATAAAAGGAAGAAATCTTAGAAGTTTTTTGCCAATCCACAAACAAGTCGAAGGAAGGTAATGGCGGGGTTAATAAACGGTTACGGTGCTACCAATCTATAGTTTGTGAAGTGTAGTGAAGAAAATATTTTTTAAATCACCTCGAGAATGAGGAGATTGGGCCAGATGAACAATCAGCTTATGCGGTGTTAGTTTTCTGGAAAAAAATTCAGCAAAAAGGTAAAAGATGTTTGTTTTGTTTTGGAAAGAAAAAAGCCTTTGTGTATGGCAAGATCTCTACCAAAGGGTAATATTTCTATCTCTCCTATTCAATCATATCGGAGCACAACCAGAGGGGAATAGGCGTCGCTTTTCTTTCAAATAAGCGTCGCTTTCCTTCTCTTTCCTCTCTCCATACCCTCATTCAGTCGTCAGTTCATCATCCAGTCAACTCCCTCCTCCTCTCCTCTCTTCCATCTTCAAGCCACTGCTGCTGCACCACTCGACGTCTTCAACAACAATAAATGTAAGTCTCTCCTTCCCAATTCTTCCCTGAGCCCCCTTGAGTATACTATCAGCCATAGGTGAACGTATGCTTCTCGATACAATCCATCTTGGTTCAGTTAGCATTATGAAAAGTTAATAGGACTCTTTTCTTCAAGTTCAAACAAGCGTTAACTAGTAGAGACTGATAGACGAACAAACTTTGAGTTTATCAGACCCTCAATTGCGCCTAAGCTCGATTGTCATGAAGCCACAACGTTGGCCTTTATTTTTACTAAGTCTCAACTCTCCAACGTTCAATGTAATCAGAGCACAGCCGTAGGGTGTTTCCGTTTCCCTTCGTAGAAGAGAGTGATGAATAGAGTGCGCGAATCGATTCAATTTTGATTCAAAATTTATTCTTTCAGATGAAACTTAGAAGCGGTAAAGAAATCGAAGAACCCGCGGCTAAGATTGCCAGGAATGCCGCACAACCGGCTGTGATCGCTGGCGATGTGAGCTTAGACTTCACAAACCTTTTAGCATGCTGAACATTGACAGATGGAAATCGAACACCACGTTACTTTCTCGATATCGTATTCATATCTTTCGATTTTATTAGATAAATCATTCTTCACTATTTCATTAATAAATTGCAGGACAGACTCTCGCAGCTTCCTGACGATTGCCTTTTCTCCGTCTTGGATCTGCTTGATTGGTATGTCAACTTTAATTTTTCCAAAATGTTTGACTTCCAAAATGTTTGAACTTCCAAAAAGTTTGATTTCAGGCACACATTCAAAGTAATGGGAAATGTGAGTCAGAAAATGCGGTCGGTTTCACACGCCTCTAAGAAGCCTAAAAAGCAGGCGCATGACCTCACAATCGATCAGGTTAGTTTCGAGAATTTGATGTCGTCTATTCGTTTCACCCCTTCTCCGTAACGAAAAAATAGTAAAGAAAAAATGTATCCTAATTTTAAAACTAGTTGCATCTCGAGCAAAGAATAGAGAACCTGTCTAAGTATTATGATATGAAAATCTGTGTTTCAGTCGTATTTTTTCAGGACTCTAATGGATTTGGAGTGCATTTGCACTCAGAAGCCCTCAGTACTTCATTTAATGACTACTCAATGTTGAGTTATTCGCTCAACGGGAATAACATGGAAGTTAAATCCGTTGGCAGAGGACTGCACCTCTGTATGGAACAGGTATGCTCGATTAATTTGTAACTTTCATTGTTTTGGAAAATTGAAACGGTAAAACGAGGAGTAGGATTAGAGATCTAACAATACGTTGTTATTTGTGCTAGTCTTCACTTTTTTCAGATGAATACCATCAACATTCGTAAGGCTCCCGCGAAAGTTAATGACATAATTATGCAGCACTGCAAATCTTTTTCTTTTTCTGATCTCAGAATGTACAATGTGAGTTTTACAACTTTTCTACTATAACTGAGTTGAAAATCAGACTGATTAAAACCAAATTAAGTTATTCGTGGATAAGGAATTCATGGATATTTTCTCTCGTAATTGTGCAAATCTAAGGAATGTGCAGATTATCAACTGCGTTGTTGACGCTAAACTGGAACAGAATGAGTAAGTAGAACTTTAACAAAGTAAAATAATCATCATTTTCATTGCAGGATCGTTGAATTCCTCGTCTCTCTGAAGCTCCAGGAACTAACGGTGGAATTTCCGGAAGAAAATTTAGCGAACGCAGTCACTGAATGCATAATGAAACAGAAAGATTGGAATGAAGGGCGCTGCATGTATATTCTTTCTTGAGCTCATGAGTTGATGTAAATTTGTTTTGTTTACGATAAAGGACTGCTGTTAAAACAATTGTTTTTCTCATCCTGAATTGAATCCGATTTCGGAATAATTTCCCTGTGAATAATATTTCAAAGGCGCATCCCAATCTGTTCCGAATTGTTTTGACGAGAAAGTAATAAAAAAGGTAATATGGAAAGATCACTCGTCGAGATCACATGCATTCGAAACAACGATGAGACAACCTGAAAGCCACTCAACTGTCTTGAAGTCACTATTTCTCCACATAGGCAAACTCTAGATTGCGAAGACTGACTGGCTCACAGGGAGTTCATTACGTCTCAGATTACAGACTGCACGATATTGATGTCTCGTCAAAGCGAAAAATGCCACTGTGCAAAACGAGATCTTAAAGTTTTGCAACAGCGAATGATACGCTCACCTGGAGTCTGGAGAGTACAATCGGCGCTGATTCGAAAAGGCCATGATGCCCAGCTCATGATTGACTCATTGTATTTGAACACAAGATGAGTCAAAAGGTGATTCAAGATGAGCCGGTGGACACATGTGATGTTTACAAGGAAAGCACCAAAGTAGGGGTTAACAGATCTGAACGAGACCGATGTGGGTGGGAAGGGTTAGGGGAGGGATGATCAAAACCGATTGTCAGAAAATCGACAATTGATTTGTGTATTTTGTGTGCCCGCGATCCCAAGCTAGGCGTCGAGTTCTAATCTCTAGGGAGCACCTCCATCCTGGCTCAACAGGTAGTGAGTTCAACCAGTACCAACTACCCCCTGATTCGGCACCCCGCCTATGAATTTTTTTGTTCTTTTTTCAACACTTTGACACCTTTCCTTCTCTGTTTTTTTGACATGTCAGCACTTCAGCACATGATAATCAAGCATGCAGGGTGATGGAGAAAGCAAAGAAGGAAGTGATTCGTTGCAAAGATGAAATGACCGATAACGGGTTCGTTTCGCTTACTTTATACCGAATTTCTAGCGAAATTCGCTACTCAAATAACAAATCAATCAATAATACTATAATTAATTATATTTTTAACTATAAAACCAATCCACGATCACTGTCCTCGATCCAGCGGCTACCGTAATCCAATGTGCCAATTCCCACTCTCCTCTTTTCGCACGCTCTCTCGCAGACGCCTCGCACTCTCCTCCCCTCTCTCAGTTTCCCTCCAATTCCAAACCATTCTCATCGTCTTCCTTGCCGATGACGGCTGATTCGCCGTGCTCGTGCAGTTTTGTAGCAGAGGATCAAGTGGGAGTCGTCCCCTCCCGTCGCTTCGAGGCTTTTCCACTAGGTCGTGAGTTGCCTTTGATTGCTCCCTTTCATTTGCTGTTTCCACCAAGAAGTTCTTGCACCTTGTCTCGTTTCTGATTAGCCAGAGATCAAGGTTGCCAAAACTACTCCCATCTTTCATCACTACTATCCCGATTTCATTACAATTTCCCATCCGTCGAGTCCCTACGACCGATCGATAGTCACTTTCTCCACTGAAACCACCCTGCATCCATTTCGTCACTATTTCACCACAACAACCAAGCCATCCACGTTTTTCCACTGCCCAATCGATTGGGCGTGATCTACCTGGAACGGCTCTCCGCTTTCCTCAGATCGTGTAGTTTGTAACCGTTTTGCCCGATAAACTTTATTCGTTGTTTACCCGGTTCAGGCACAACACACCGCGATTTTATTGCACACTAGCTAGAAATCTGCATAGATTCACAAAAATCCCATTCAAATATTTATTGTTGTAAGTGAAAGACTATGGTAAAATCATTCCGAATGAGCCTGTAGCTTGATAGTCGCTTACTTATCACCCAGACTAATAAACATTATTCAAAGTAGCCCTATGATAGTGCTCAAAGCAACGACTCTTCCGCCATGTGGGTCGATGATTCTTCACTTGGAGTCAAGTTTAGCAATTCAATCAATTCCAAGGAAGCCATCGGAGTCCCCTACAAAATATTGACCTGCCTAACCTCTACGCATTAAAGAAATTGAGCTGCAATCACTTTCTATTTTGTTTGAATGGAAAAAAGTAATCTTTTTGAATAGTTTGTGGTGCTTTAGTTGACGATCACAACATATGTTCTTCAATTATTTACCCAGCACCACTATCACTACGTGTATTTTGGAAGATCTATATCCCAGGTATCCCTTACTAGTTCATCCATATCATCTTCAAAAATCACAAGAGTTCATCCTTTTCTTACTACGGCGCGGATTACTGTCCCTTCTGTTATCCTGCACTGTCGCATGTTATGCTAGAATACCAGTAGAATAGAGAGACTGTCAATGAATCTCAATGCCATGTGACTGGAACATGCACTACATGTTCTTGAGTTTATCGATTGAAGGCGAGTGCAAACACCAAAAAAAGGGCCGACATACGAGAATCATAACTTATCGTGAACACGTACACTAATGGAGTTGTACAATATTTCTACATGACAATCCAGATGTGAGGAAAGGAGAATGGTGGAGGATTTCGAAGAGGATAAAAGATGCAGAAAACCGGAACTAACTGAGTAAGACACGAAATAGAGGGGTCGAACCAGTGGCCGATGCGAGGAAGAGTATGTTGCCAGAGAAGAAGGAGATCAGAGTGGGAAGAGACCAGTTGTGAGGATGGGGAAGAGATTGTCGACCAGACTGGAGCTGCAATGGCAAACATTAAGTGGATTGAGAATATCGTAGCCTTCTAATTCATAGAATCGCTGTTATCAGATAAAATGAATGTTCCACGGCTTGCCGCTCGTGTGATCATGAAATTTTCAGAGAAATAAAGTGGAGAGCAGGAAGATTAGTATTACTTGGCGACGAATATCATTGCTCGATACCGAAATCCACTATCGCTTTTCTTTGACACCCAAACGAACCTCACTTGCGGCCAGATTGCATACTCCGAAGGATCATGGAGAAAACTCCCGGATCGGACTTCCTAAAAATATAAAATATGAAGCAGTCATTAGGTTCTGCGACTTGCCTACGGATACAATTGCTCGTAGGTATCCGATAGACTACAATGTCATCAAGATTTAATCTTTGATCGCCAGTCGTCTTAGTAGTTACATTCAGGGATGAGTTCATATGTATTAGAAAGATAAAAAGATCATCTGAGTTAGGAATTCTCACTTGAAGACTGCCTGGCGTCGTGTCGTGGCCGTAGGAGCAGCGCGACGAACTCGACGGTCCTGGAGAGCTGCGAACTCTTGAGCCTGAAAGAGAGTCTCCCAATACTGATTAGATCATGAACAATAGAGAAATTATCTGAAATCTAGCGGCCAAAGTTCAATTGAACAATTTTTAAATTTTTTGCCAATGTTTTTACGATGTATGAATTTGAACAACGTGGAAATAAAAATGAAACCCACGTTTTCGGTACGCTATTAACATAATTGATTCCCGTTTAAGTAATCGGACAGATGTAGCTTAGTGATTTCACTAGATCGATAAAATGAGTGAAACTAACCATTTCGACATCTCGAAGCGCCTGTGTAGCCTTTGCACGTTCCTTGATGCACTGCACGGCCTCCTTCACATTCTCCTCTGCGAAGGACATCAGCTCCTTGAAGGTCCTTGGCTGGAATGATAACATTCATTACAATTGTTCGAGCAAGCCACACGGCTGATAAAAACGCCTTTTTTTCTTTCTTTCCTGTCATAACTCCAAAAAGAAAGGAAGTTTTATCTCCTAAGGCGGCTTCACCACATAGAAATACAATTGAGCGAACAAACCTCGATTGCTCTCGGAATGAATACCTCCTCTCGAGTTGCGCGATACATGTAGAACTGAAAGATCAACGATTAGTTACTTCATGTGAAACTGTTCCCTTCTTTGAAGTTGACAAAATTCAATGACGAAAATAAGATAAAACAGATGAATTGTCCTCACGCGCGGGTTGGTGCGAGGCGGCTCCCTCTGCTGTCTCTTCTTCTGTCCATAGGACTGCTTCGCCTGTAGATATCAGGCTGTGTCATAAGTTCTATTTCAACCCTCGAATACTCTTTAAACTAACTCATTTGCTAATCATCTATTTACTTCTGGTCCTTTGTTATGAGTAAGTGCTCGGATACTGGTGATCGAAATACACATTTTTTTTCAAACACTTATTTTCGAACGCGCAAACGTAACTAAGCCAACACTTTCATGGAATGAATGAGCACTGTATGTTCTGATATGAGCTCACTCGAATTGGGGCCAGTACGTCCAATCCTCAAATAGAGAAAGCGGATCGCATGAACTGTGGTCACTCGTCTATGATCAGATTCGTTTTCTCCGTTATCATGTAATTCTGACTTTAGAAAAAATCAAATCATCTTAAAGATGAAGAATAGCTCTTGAGCTGTACTGTCATCAGGAGGGCTGTAAATTGCGATTTTCTCTGCGATATGCCAGCGATTTGAATAAAAGTTCGAAATTCCATTAATTTCTGAGTTTTTTTTAAGAAACCTCGCATTTGTTTCACCAAGCCAGTGTGGAAACATTTAAGTGTAGAGTTCACAATGACAAATGGCGTGACATTCATTGCAGTTTGAGCAATGACCATCAAAGCGTGAGCGAGATAATATAGTAACCTGTTCGAGAGCTTCCTTCTTGTCCATTGGATTCTTCTTCGTGGCGGTCGCGTCCTCAGATTGGATCAGTCGAATAGCGACTTTCTGCAACAATATAACATGTCACGTTCACATTCGGATAAGCCGCACTTTACCACAGAATTATCTAAAGGGTCAAAGTTCAAAGTTGTTCTAGAATCTCTAGAATGTGGTGGTAATCAACTAGAGACGTGGATGCTGAATGGGTCAAAGAACCAACCTGGCGGGGCTTCTTCTGTGCTGCAGTCGACAGAGGCGGAAGCCATTGAGAAGTGGTCATCATCCGAGGAGCGGAAGTCTGAAAACATAAATACTTTGCAATCGACATTTGTTGAAAATCAACGACACTCCTTACGGTATTCCTTCCTCCTCTTTTCTCGACCCCCTCTCACTCGGAACAAAATTAGAGTTATGTAAGTGAATGACAACTGGGAAGTGTACCTTGGGCGGGTGTTGGGCAGACATCTCTCCTCGGTAATCGACACTGCAATTTAGTTAGTTTAATTAAGGGAATACGCGAATGGAATTGCGGTCGAGAAACAAAGGAGTAAACAGCTAGGAGAGACGACGGAAAGGGGCAACAGGAGGAGCAAGAGCGTGAGCGCTTAATAGTGGAGGGAAAACAGAGGGGTAGGCCGAGGGAAAAGCTGGACGAGAGAGCGCGCGCGAAAGAGAGAGGACAGACAACTAGAGAATGGGCACGCGGTTACTCCTGGAACGTTTTATTTCCACATGGAAGTTTAGTAACTTTTTGGCCACGTATTGATTCATTTGGCGAAATGCGCGTTTAGAAACAAAACAAGCACTCGAAACCGACTCAAAGTAGCATAGAGTTGATGTTTTTAGCTCGAAGTCCGCGGCAAAACAGAGTACAAAGCGAATTCAAATCACAAACTGACACTAAATGAGTTTATCACAAGGAGATTACGTCGGAACCTACTGGAGAATCACTGCTTTAGGGTGGCTGGCCGATTGCGATTTCAAATACCGATGAAATGCGTTTTCAAGAGCGCGTCGCGTTCAAACGGGAAAAGAAGGGCGGAAATAGAAGGGAATCGGTTAAAATAGGGATTGGAGTGCGACTAGAGCAAGGAAATGCGAGAAGTAAGTAAAAGAGATACGATTAGTCGTTGGCAAGTCGAGCTGGAGCGGCGAAATTCGAAAAGGAAAGGGAAAAGGCGCGAGAAGGAAGGGCGACACCTAGAGTGCGCCTTTAATGTTTCGCTGACTCAAGTTCGGTGAGTTAGCGCATTCATGACTACACTTCTGTTTTACATTTTAAAATTCGTTTTTGTTCTGTTTTCACTATATATTTGACTTCTAAAAAATATAATATATGAAATATTAAATTGCAACTGTGTTTGAGAGCTGTATATTCGAATTGCATTGAAAGTCGTTGAATTCACAAATGAAAAGATAAATTGAAGCTGATTCAGAGTTGAACATCAAACGTTCGCAGAAGTTAAAGGAAAATAAGAGAAACATAAATAGAGAGATGGGTACACGAGGTGAAAATAAGAACGCACAACAAAAACAGTCATAGAGGTGCCACGACACCAATGGTAAGCACATCTAACCAGTTCTCATGTAGAGTGGGAAAGCGAGAGATTCAACTTCGACTCTATGAGAAACTCCTGGGATAGAAATCATTACTCCTTTATCCAAAGTCAAGAGTTTGCACAACATGGGATAGAGCTCAGGAGGCATTCACAACATAATCGGAAGTACTACCATTGCACAGTTGCACGACGCTAATTTGCCTTGGAAACTGATTGTGATGTCCTTATTGTGCAAAAGATCTTTGAATTGATGATTCATACATTTCGCCTTGAATAAGCGAAGGAGCGCGACACGAATGTTATAACGATGCTGTAAGTAATGAGAAGAGATTCTGCTGTGTCCTCAACTTGTTTGGCGTTAGCTGAAGAATTGGGAGAGTGAATGCAAAGACGCTGCAACAGTGTAAATGTAAGCGACAGAGAAGGAAGAAAGACGAGAATATGAAAATGTTTCATATTTTCAAAAAAGCATCTCCAGAAGACAAAGGAGCATTATCGTTTAAGATCAGCTTTGATATCAGCTGTATTAGGTTTATTTAAACAAAATCGGCGATACTGATCAACTTGTGCTGCCTGACAGGGCCCCCTTACCACTGCGAACCATATCTTGACGAAACTGTTCCAGTAGATCATCGTCCATTGTCATTTGAGCTATCTGCGTTCTTCTTACTTCCGTTCCTCTCTCGTCTCTCTAGGTTGAGGACACTCGCCTAGAACGTAGAGCACGAGACAAACTAGAATGAGGATGGATTGGAGTGTTCACTCTGGGAGCAGTACTCAGTCAATGATAAGCAACCTTCACCCGAGATCACAATGATGAAAAAGAGTATCTAGGCGATGTCTTTCTTCGGGTAAATTCCATCATTATAAAAGCGTAGTATCCTTGTGTCATAGCAATGGAGATTAGGGAACGAATCTCGAGTATATTGATCTCAATATATTGATCATAGCTATCAAATTCGCATTTAGCGAAAACCTAGAATGGGAAGAAGTGAGCGTCAACTCCGATTTCATGGAACTTTCCTGAGATATGAATATTACATAATCGATATTTAAAGTCAAAGATATGCACAAGATGGGAACGACATCAGAACGGCATCAGTAGGCGGAACAAGATATTCATAACAGTATCAGAACAACCAGGAGTCTCACTGCAAAAACAAACTAGATTGAAAATGGATAGGAATGCTTACTTTTACAGCACTCATCAGAGCGACCGACCATCAGAAAAGTTTCTCTGCGTTATATTTTCTTTAGATTATGAAAATGTTGTATTCTTTTGTTGTTGGTATAGCGTATCTCTTAGCCTTGATACCATTGTTCTACATTCCATGCAGAATAAACCTTTCTAAAGACTTTCGTTACTCTTCCCATCTGGAACGATGAACGAACCAGATAAACCCTGAAATGTTTAACGATTTGTTTAGCCGAACTGATAACTATTTTTCTCGACATCTTGTACGCACCAAAATGACATTTTCAGCTGAGAGAAAATTTGAACAGCAAATCTCAACACCTACGAATGCCGAAAGCTAAGTTGTTTATTGCCGGAAATCGAATTGCTTCCGTTGTTATTTGCTTCCACGCTATAGTAATTGTAAGACACAATCCGCAAACACAGATTGGGAAGAAATTTGAAGGAGGCATATTTTATTTGCCGTCTAGTTGAGCAACATTCATTAACGATCTCAAATTTGCGAGCGATTATTTCTTCAGTTTTCAGCGGCGATTGAAAGTTTCTTCATCCCAAAGGCACTCGAGGTTCCTGTAAGTGACAGTTTACTAGTATTAAAGACGACCATGTAAACTAACCCATTCGGTGCTACGATCAATCCAATCTCTGCCAATTGCTCTTTCACATTGTCAGTGAAAAGATGAGCTTTATTGGTCAGTTCTCTCTTGATAAGATTGAAGAAATTCCTCCCGATCTGGAAGCATCTCAATTGTATCTCATTTGTAACAGACTCAAACAATAACATTCAGTCAAGATTATTAAAAATTCTTAAAGTAAAAAAAAACGAACTGGAGCATGCTCGAGTCTTTCATTAGTTGCCCATTGGGATCCCCATCTCTTTCTTCCTCCTTCCCATTCAATTCGAATTGTTACGAATCCTGAAATTAGATTTATTGATACGATCAAATTTCTAAAAATAAATTGGAAATGTAACCATATAATTTACCCTCTTCGTCAATCAACATTTTGCGTAACCGTTTGTAACTGTACTCTTTCTGATTCGAAGAACGGCCTGAAAAAATTTGGAAAATCACGATTAATATTCTTCTGACTGACATGAGCGTTGGGCTTTCCGCACTTTGAGTACTTTCCTTCTCGAATTTGTACGAGGATCGTATGAGACATCACTCTGGATCGATATAAATTGAAAGTGGATATACAACAGTAAACGATCCTTGATAGAATATAATACCTTGCTGCTTTCAATCGAACACTCGGAATCATACGATCGTTTCCTTTTCGCTTTGATACTGCCTACGTTTAACTTCTTAAATAGCCATATTATTCATTTCAGATTAGTGCTCGTAAACCTCTTAATTCTGTAGTTTGTTGTATACTCACATAATTCGCACATAATTCATTCTCACCTTATTCTCTTCCTCCGATGCTTCCAATGTACTGAGATTGTTGTCGGCTTCGCAAAATATTCTTTGCGTTTCCTGAATTAATCATTCATTTATTCTGAAATCCCTTTATTTTCTTACGTCTAGCATAGTCTTTTCTGATGGGATCGGACTTGGCGATAACTCGGGCATAAACTGAATAAAATCGAATCTTCAATTTGAATGATTATTTAAGTTACCTCGTCCGTGAAACAAGATGAATCCACGGCTAAATTACTCTCCAAATTATCTGAAGGAACTACCACTTGCATCTGAAATGTAAATTTATTATCATAGTTCGCACACTTTTTCTCTTCAAATTTGAATATGTTGTAAACCCCTCATTTTGTATTTTCAACTCACATTAGATTCTATCTTTTCTGACTCGTGATTCGAGGGAACCGGACTGGTGAAAGTTCGGGCATAAATAAAAGATAATCGGCAGCGGCCGCAACTGTTTCAGATGAAACACTCATTTGAAACTCTTGTCCACTCGTTTCCGTTCTGAAAAAAGAGATGTTGATAGTAACAGAATGAATATATATATATATATATATATATATATATATATATATATATATATATATATATATATGAATATATGACGCTTTCTCAAGTGCAGCACTGAACTTCCCATCTAACGAGAGATCTATTGACAACACTATATTGATAATTTTCGAACATGTTGGTCAAACCTCTTGGATGTGTAAGCTATTATGGATGCTTCTTCTGCTTTTGGATCATCGATATATGAGGCCGTTCGCCTAAGGTTCAACAAGGTTCAAAAGGTCCCTGGAACAGGTAAAAAGCTGAAATCTCCACAAAGTTGGCCCTAGGTGTTCTTTTGGACCCTCTAACCGAAACACAGTCTGACACCCCATGCAATTCGCAAATGCACTCGAGGCACGCAAAGTGTGATTCATGGTGTAGCGCAGTCCGAGGGATTCGAACCTGGGGCGGGGGAGTGGGCACGGATTGCTAGTCAAACTCCTTACCGACTGAGCTATGGTGGCGTTGCGGACCCCGCGCTAGGAAGCGCACTAGGAAAGAGCGCATCCGATTTTTTCAGTGAACGAGTCAAACAAGGGTTTTTCGGAGTGTATTTGAACTGAATACTTCACATTCTCAACATATCCACAATCTTCTGAACATCATTTTCCTGTTCATTTGCTGTCGAGTAATATCAACGCTTCATAATCAAATTTATATTCGACAACTAGATCAAATTTTACAATTTAGATGGAAACATCAACAATGTGTAATCATGAGATCTTATAAGAAACAGATGATGTAAATAGTCAGTGTGTGATACTACTACCGTATCCTACCGTACTACCTCGTCTACTCAACAATCAACAACAACAATCTGACGTCTTGAGTGTAATCGACCCCTTGTAGACAAATATCTCTCGATTGTCTCCTTCTTCTCCTTGAGCTGATCCTGCAGTGATAAGCAGTGAAAAGGACATCATCATTTTATTTCACATTAAAATCAAAAGTTTATAACCACATCCTTCTAGTCTGATCATTGTGGATGCCGTCTTATTCAAGTTTATGGCTCAAAATTTAAAACAAAATAGGCCAAACCTTTGATCTCTCCTCGAATAGCGACAGCTCTGCATGTAGATCAATAATAGGTGGTCGAAAGCGTCAACGGGCGTGATCTGGAACGTTGTACGTTGGAAAAACGCCTCTCTGTTGCATAAATATATCAGCGTATTTACAGATAGCACTATTGAAATAAATTGAACGCGTGAAAAAGAAAGAAATAATTTGTTAATCGATTAATTAATTAATTAATTAATTAACCAAATTACCATGCCAGTAGTCTGCACTCGCATGACGAACTTGTGCTCGAGCGGGTACGGATTCTTGTAGCCAAGGTCCTTCACCAACTGACTGCAAGTAAAGGATATTTACATTTTTAATCAATTTTCAGTGCTTGATAATCGCAATACTTATAAAAACAACAGTCCTTGCTTCGCATTGTGCTAGCATATAAATCAGAGTAGATGAGCAACGACGATCGCATTTAAATGCGAACGAGAGTGACCGGGAGCAAAACGATCAGAATTAGACGACGATTGGTTATACAGATCGGTTTTGATGAAAAAAAAAATAAGAGAGAAACTGACTGTTTGAGTATGTTGCCGAGGGCGTGATCCTCCTTGTTAACAGTGAACACGGCTGCATTAGGCACCTGCAAAAGGATCAATGTTTCTCGAATGAATACGAGGGCAGGGGTTGCTGCCAATATTATAAATACAAAACTGGGTGGCTACTGCCTCTAGCAACGAAAATGAGTAGTAGGTGGATGGACTAGCGAGGGGCCTGGTGGCAAGGCAGTCTCAGCACTAATATTTTGGAAAGATGTGGAGATCGTTCCGAAAATATTAGAAGAGTCAAAATGAGAGTGTTAAATGTAGAGGGATGTGGATAATGAATAGCGCCAGGTGGGTTAAGTACTCGCCTAGTCGGAGTTAAGAGGGGGGTAGCAGTGTTCTTAGAAACCGCAATATTGCTGCGGGAATAAACAGTTTGGTTTGTCCGAAGTGATTCGGCTGTAGAGCGAGGAATCCACGTTCCCGAACATTGAGCGAAGCGGGTAGATCGACTATCCATTGAGAATCTGACAGTATTCATGATTATTTCTACAGATGGAAAAAGACTACATATGGAAGGAGCGAGAATTATAACATGACTAAGCTGAACAGAAGCTTGTAGAATCGCAAAATAGCAAGGGATTGGTCTCGCCCGTGGAGGAAGCCCCAATTTGTTCGAGTATCAAAGAAATTTGAATGGCAATAGAGTTATTTCCGAGGCAACCAATTACGGAAAAGAGGAAGGAGCACAACAGAAACCGGCGTAAAGATGAATCATATTCCTTATATCTTTTCCGAAATCACGATTGGAACGCAAGAAAAAATCTGCCTGTGCAATTTTCACTCACTTTTGCTCTAACTGAACGTCGAAGAAACATGAAGAATTGAGAAACACTTAGAGTCTCTGTGGGATATTCAGAGTCATTAGTATAAGAGAGACAAGGGCCAGCTTCGCGAGGTATCGCAAACAAAGACACTGGAAGAAGAGAGAGGCATCAAATTTCATGCATGAGTAAGCAAAATTACCCTCTCCTTTCCTTCCTTAACCTAACTCTACTGTTTTGAAATAACTAATGGTGGCATGAAGCGGCCTATCAGTAGAAGGGCACAGGCACAATGGTCTAACGAAACCACAATGAAGCGCAGAAATAGCAAGAAAAGACGAGAAGAAAAGGGCGACCGAAGAGACGGAGGGTAGTGTCCGCAATAAGGTGACGCGGCTATAGCAAGCAATGTGTGTGAGGTAATGTCCAATGGAATGTGTCACAAAGAGGCATTATTTGCCGAGAATACGTAGGAGAATACTCATTGCGGTTGGCAAGGTGTTTCCAATAGAAACGGAGGCGATATTGTCCGAAAGGGGACTAGAGTTTAGTGCACATGCATTATGCAACAGTTTTCACGCGCGATGGCGAAACATATTTGCTAAAGAAACAGATCTGTGAAAATGGCTCGTTTAGCATGTGAAAATGAAAGAAGAAAATGAGGAAATCAGAAGAACATATGCGTCGTCATCAGTAACCACAATCATAAAGGGGAAACACGCTGAATCACAAAATGATTCATGACTGTGTCTTGGCGCGAGTCTTCCTTTCTTTCAGCTTGAAATTTCGCTAAAATATGAAAAAGTAGAGGAATGAGGATTCACTTGGTGCTGATCATTCAACGAATCTGTTGATAATCATCACCTCTAGCGCAAATCAAAGTCCGGCTGAAAGTGAAAGGACATCCAACGGACATTGATAGCTAGAACAATGCGGTAAGTGGAGCATTGAGTGCAACTCGAGAGCAAGGGGGGAGGAAGCAGGAATGAGAAAGTAAGGTGAGTCGAAGCGAGAGGAATCCACTATACTCGAGCTAAAGAGTAAAGGTACAAAACATCCCCTGATCAAACATAATAAATTTTCTTCAGAATCATTTTTATTATCGACCAATATCAATGATTTTCCTGAGCATCACAAAAACGCTATACATTACTATTGATACGATTGACAAAAATATTTAGAACGATATTTGAACATTGGAAACCGTCATTTAAGACCCTACTTTACAGTGACAAGACAAGCTCCTTGGCGACATGTGTTTCCTCTCTGAAAGGTATTTAATTAAAACTGAATTCTGCCAGATTGCCCAACATTCTAAAATGAGTTGTATTGATATCTAGCTTTTGATATTTGTCTAACTCACCTTTGCCCAGTGAAAGAATAAATCCGTCGAGTGCTGGTAAAGAAGTCCGCACGTCACGCACTTGATTGATCGGCTCTGCGAATTATCGATCAGTTAATGAGAAGTTGTTTTCAGCATCTACTTTACCGAGCAATCTTTTTATCCTATTTTAGAATAGTGTGTACCTTTTTTCAATTGCCTGATTTGGTTGGATGAAATGAAAGATCAAAGATCATTTGTCACCTTCTCAACAACATCCGTTTGATGATGTACTCCCACGTGACTTGTGTATTCTCCTAGACTCCTCAACATTTTCCTCTTGTCATGCGGACAGAAAGGGCAGAGAGTATCTAAATGAAGTAACTTAAAATTTCAAATTTTCGAGGGATAAAACTGACTTTTCGGCATCTCGAACAATCGTTTGCTTCTCCACTCCTTCCACTGTTCTCCATGCGAGACTGTCATGTGTGCTGAAGAGGGATGAAAGATGTGTGTACTGCATGATTTCAAAACATGTCGTACCATTACTACATTGACACGTAACAAATGAATAATTGGATGATTCACCCACAGTTCATGGTCTCCTTCATAGTCGAGCGATAGTCACACTCGGGTTCTCTGCAGATAAGAGGTGCAAACCTATAACGGAAATACGTTGCGTTTACTTTACTTTTCAGAATTAATATCGTTCCAGCAACATTAAAAAACTTACTCGTTCCATAAATCTTTGTGCATCTCTCTAACATGCTTTGTTATTGCCGATCTCTTTCCGAGAAGATTCATAGGGCAAAACGGGCAAGAATTCTTAGAGTGCTGAAAAGAGTATGCTATAACTTCGACTAAACATAATGCGAAAGAGCCTCAACATACCTGTCCAATGTTGCTCTCCTGATCGATTTTTCCCAATCTTTCCCATGGAATTTCCAAATCCAGACGCGCTTTTTTCGAAATTACTCCATGAATCGGCCTCAACAGTTCAGGTTAATTGTGTATTCAAAACACAAAAGTACTGCAATCTATAGTTAGTAGTAACTCACATATTCTCCGACTGCTCAGCCATATAACCTTGGCAATTTATAGAGTAATTGGGAGTTAATGAATCTGAAGGGTCAATACGTAATTCGTGATTTTTATTATGATGCGTTTCACTCTCCTTAGAGCGCTTTGACTTGTCCGTAATATATATTTCTTAGTGCAGTCGAAAAACTCACGGCTGAATCGATTCGCGATTCGTTTCTCGATGTGCAACAAAAAAATAACTTTAAAAAAAACTAAAAAAATCATTTAAAAAATTTTCTCACTGTAGTTCTCATAGTTTTCCTTCCACTCCTCTCTTGATAATCTTTTAGTCGCAGAGTTTTGATTGCGTATGGAAAAGGTTGACGTTAGAGCTGCAAAGTGGAGTGTTCATCATATTTCTGATTCATCTCACATACTATATATTTGGTAGAACTCTCACCTCTCTTAATCTCCTCAACTTCATTTTTCATTTTCACTTCTACATTCCTAACCCTCGTGTTCACACTTAGGGGAATACTTGATTTTTCCATCCAAGCGGGACAATTTTCTGAAAAGTATTTTGACTATATATTTTGAGAATAGTATTTTGACAGAAGAGAATTTCGGATATTTTTTACATTTAGCGAACAATAAATTATTGTTAACGTATTACATACTTTAAATACTTTTAGTTAAATATTTATTCCACTATCACATATCAATTGCCAATGCCTATAATTAGAAAACGAAAAAACCTATAATTATAATTAATTAAATAAGAAAACGGAATGTTCTGAACTGACCATTATCAATGTCCATTCTTTTCTTCGATTCCATGGAGAGTATTATCTTGAGTGATTCCGGAAAGCGACATTCCTGTAATTGGTTCTATGAATTAAAAACAATATGAATAATTAAGATTGCATCGTTTGATTCTCAAATTAGAAATAGGCATTCAGGTGAATTCCGAAAAAGATAAGATACCTCTGTTGTCATCTGCTTTTTCGGCACTGGAGCATTGACCATAGGCAGTTGTAGATGGTCAATCGTAGTTGACAGTGATCCATTATCGAACTGCTCGTGCACCTTTTTGAGATATTCCTCGAAGGCCTGCAATATGATTTTTGAATAAAAAATTGTTTGACAGAATGGAAAATTCCGAAGGATTGAAAATTATACCTCATCTTGCACAGATTTGAGCTTTTTGACGAACGAGTAGCCAATGCTAAGCAGCTTAGCCTGAACGCTCGGTTAAAATTTTACATGATGTGCAATCCTCCATCAAAGAAATATTTCGATCTCGGTTTCTACTCTACCTTATCCTGATCATGTTCCTGCTTTCTTCCAAATTTTCGAGTGGCTAGGGCAAGCTTCTTCATATGAAGAGACGATTCAGAAAGAATTTGGAAGGTCTGCAATAACGACGAATTGATGACGAATTCTCCTGTCCTTCTAAGGTTAGTAACTAGAGATGTAAAATGACTGTAAATGTCTCAACGCAAAACTAGGACTCACTTGGAATACATCCACTGTCAATCCTTTACATTTCATATGAGGTTCGATAGTTTTCTCGATGATCTCAAGAAGAATTCTGTCCACATTGCTATTGTCTTTGTGTGAATTTCGAAATTCCTGTAAAGAGGGCCTCAAAAAATCACGAGCGTGTCTATAAGAATGGGAATATCTGCATTAAAAATTGTAATTAAAATTACTCAGCCTCACCTTAAGTTCAGAATTAGTCTCACAAGCGATCCGAAATATTGTCTGATATTTGTTTGGCATGATTGAATGAGCCTGTGATAATGTAAATCATGAGAGTATGGAAAAAGCGTTCCAAAAGAAGCAAGACTAACGCGACTCTCGTAATGTGAACGAAATCGAATGAGTACATTTGAAAATGATCAAAGACACCTCTTCCACTAAGTGGCAAGTTCCCGAAGGTGGTGTGAAAAAGGTCGGATCAGAGAAATGGGGGGGGGTGAGTACCGAGGGAGAATATTGCGGATTTAGTAAGGCGCAGAAATCTTAAACAAAACGACCATCACACTTAGCACACACTTATTCCTGGACTCTCCGTGCTTTCTACGGGGAGGGGGCACACTTGGAAGGAATCGCACCCAAAGACAGAGATAAGATATTGTCAAGAAAAAGAGAGAACAATTGGAAGGTGGTAAGAAAGAATGGTCATACATGTGTCACATGTCAGGTCAGTGATGGATGAGCCCTGAAGGGAATACGATTTTCGAATAACCGAATTTTGGCCAAATAAAGATATTACGGTATGTGATAGAAAGAGAATTTGGAAAGAAGGATGATCCGCAACGTCCAAGAACTGACACAATCCCAATGAGAACCTTGCGAGAGCAGATGATCAAGCACTGGTCATACCTACTCTTTGATCCTCCCCCGCAGGTGGCCAGATTACGTCACTCATCCACCTGGTATCCACTCTATTTGATCTCCGCAACCATTGACAGTCTCCCGCTGGGTTCCTCCATCTCATCCCCGCGAGTCTGCGTCATAATTGCAGCTCGTCTGAGTGATCACCCGCTAGCTCACCTCATGTCAGGCGGTATTTGAGGGATTGTGAGCCTGATGAGAAGCATTTGAGCAAGATATTGGACTAAAAAATAACTACTGCGAAATCGAAGAAATTCCTAGCAATATCTCCTCCGCAGGTGGCCAGATTACGTCACTCATCCACCTGGTCTATCCGCCTCTCTGATCTTCAATCCATGACAGTCTCCCACTGGGTTCATCCCTCTCTTCCTCTCCGCGAGTCTGCCTCATAATTGCTATTGGTCTGAGTGGACCGACCACCCGCAGGCTCACCTCATGTGAGATGGCATTTGAGGGACTGACAGTAAAGTGTGAACCCTATGAGCAAGCAATTAGTCGGCAAAAAGAAATGTGTAAACTTACTGAAAAAACACTGAAAAATAATGCGAAGTCGAAGAAATTCCAATCAATATCTCAACCACAGGTGGTCCGATTACGTTACTCTCTCTCCTGGATCCTCATGCGTACGCAACGTGTACCCAATTCTTCGTCCGAAGATTACAATGAAATGTAAAAACGTATTTGTTGATGAAGCTTGTTCACCAAGAGGAGTATTCCCTCTCCTCTTGGTGAACAAGCTATTGGGGTGTTAAATTCTTGGAAATGGAAACGGAAAAGCAGAGATATTGTGCTAATTTTCTGAAAAGGAAACGGAAACGGTAATGTATTTGAATTTGAATTGGCGCCTTTTTTTATAGCTCCCCATGAATCGATTTGCATGAAAATCGAATTCTACATGCGAAAGCCTACAAGTGATCAACTGCAAACATATAAGGAGGGGTGATTGGTCTTTTCTGCGGTAATAGTTGAAGCTGCTTCAAATATAGCAAACCTCTCGATTACACACATCTCTCGCTTTCTCGCAATAGTTGAAGTTGCTTGAACTATTGCGAAAAAGCGAGAGAGTGTGTGAAATCGAGAGGTTTGCAATATTTGAAGCAGCTTCAACTATTACCGCAGAAATGACCAATCACACCTTCTTATATCAAGTCGATTGCTTCACTCGTAGGCGGAATATTAATGGAAAACGAAAAAGACGCGAATTCAAATTCAAACGCTTTTCCGTTTCCGTTTCTATTCCCACGAGCGTTTCCGTTTCCGAAAATTAACACTATTCGGTTGCTTCCATTTCCAAGATTTTAAGACCACATTAGTGTTCGGGGTTGGAGGAAGTCATGGGGATATCTTGGAATTTCCGGGAAAGTGCAGAAGTGCATCTTGTGAGTATGCAACCACGACATGATCAATCATACGGTAAGTCTCATCTACATTATTAGTGGAAAGAACGTTGCTCATGGCCTCATCTCTGTCAAGCGAGCATATTCATCAGAGCTAGTGACTATTCTGGAAGTTCTGGCAGTTGGGAGTGTGTTCAAAGGAAAACGCAAGGCCTTTTCTATTGGTTTATGAAAAAGTATGATAGTCGGAAAACTGTGAAGTGAAGACTTTGAGAATATTATGAGCGTTTTGGAAAACGAAGGACCAGAAACGCAGCAAAGCGATTAGGTGCTATGTGTTAGGTCGTTACTATCTTCTATCAACAAACTTTCTCACTTTTCTCAGACTCACGAGAAAATGGGAGGAACTCGGCTAGGGATTCTTGTTATCACAGACTTGCAAGCTGAAAGCATTGCCCAAGACAATGGATCGTCAACTATTTATGTTTTCATTTTAGATTTATTTTTGTAACAATTCCCATCGCGTTCTCTGGTTCAGTGAATCCGCATTCTTGCTTCCATCACAATCCTCCATTCCTCCTTATCCGCATTCCAGATTCATCCGCATTCTCATTGGAGGTAGACGAGTGAAGAATGAGCGGAATGCTTGTTTCTTCTCATTTTTACAGACATAGAACCACAGTATTTCTCTTTTTATATGAACTCTGTTCTAAACAATTTTCAGAGTGCGTGGGATTTAATCATGCGGATATACGCAAGCACGGATCAAAGGAACCGCACCGACGCAGAAATCGTTCTAAATTCATAATGAATGCCTCCACGAGATGAATTCCTCCCTCTCCTCTCCTCCTCTTCCCTCCCACAGCTCACAAACCGGATCCTCCACCAAAGATGTGGATATAAAAGGACCATCTCTCAAGCACCTCCCACATTTTTTCACACCGTTCATCCTGAGAAACCTTAGCTGCTTTTAGATTGTAAATTCGACATTCTCTTTTGTAGGATCCTCAGACATGGCGATGACTCGTTCTCTCCTTCTTCTCGTTCTTCTCATTGGAGCTGCTGCAGCATGGAATTACGGTAAGGGTGAATATAACGATTAGTATTTCCTAAAATGATATTTTTTCAGAATCTGGTTACGATTCTCACCCTTGGCAACTCCAGAATCTCTGGGTTAAGAGATCAGATACGACGGTACTTCCCCAGCCGGCCGTTCGTGAGAACGCTATCAACGTACGAATTTATTCGATCTTTCAAAAAATCTGGAGTTAGATGACGTATTTAAGAACGGCTACATCCATAAGCGTGGAGAAGAGAAGAAGGAGCTCCCTCAGCCAGCCGTGCGGAAGAACGCCATTAACGTGAGATTTTTTTATATTTTCATTCAATTTCTCCCTTAAATTCTCTTATAATACAATATTTCACTGTAAACAATGACTTATTTGAGAACGGCTACGTCCACCGCAAGAGACGTGCAGAGTTCGAATACTACTTCGTTTGAGTTCAACAACTTCTCGATGACACGTCTCCGTCCTCCTCTTCCCCTTCTTCCCCTTCTACTGACCTTTGGTTGCTGTGACAATAAACTCTCGATGTTATGGGGGATTGTCAAACACAATAAGGACTAGAGCACTCTGGAATGATTACTGAAAGAATCTGGAGGAGCATTATTGGAGCAACCTAAAGAACATAAAAATATTCTTAATGAACCGCTGATCAAATGAAAGCGACAGTACGACAGATGTCTTGTGTACCGTACCCGGGAATATGCATCGACTTCTCAAACGGCTAGTGCTTACATAAACCTTACATAAACGTATCACTGATTGATAAGTATCGTTTCTGCATTATTTGAGAACATTTTTGAAAATTGAAACCATTCGTGTATTCATGGTTCGTTGTTGATGCACACAATTTTCTGTGGTATACGGGACATTATAATAGCGCCGGAAAGTAATTTGGCACTTTTTCATTCGCCTATATCTTTTGAGCCAGAGCAGAATTCGAGCTGAATATTTTTTCAATAGACGGCCAGTCTATAGAAGAGCTCGATGCTTGTATTTTGGTTCTAAGCAAATGTTGTATTATTACATAGTGATGATGCAATTGAGCGACAATTTTCGGAAATTCATTATTCTTCGGTGGATTTCCTCCGACTCACCAAACTTTTTGCGCATGGAGATCAGTCCAAAGACTATCCAGAAAAAGTTTCAGGTTGATGTGACCACTCTCGGTGACAGCAGAAATTCAGCAAAATTGAGCTCAAAAAATCATAACTCTGTCGCTAGCCGTGCTAGAACCTTGCTGTAGGGCAAACAATGTTTCTAATAAGGAGTGTTGATGATTCTGAGAATGTGACCCAATTAGTCCACCATTTGTCTTTGGACACCCCAAAGTTTTTTTTTTTACTTTGTAGACCACTGTGACATCTCTCCGCCTAGTGGCAATCGATTTGCGAAAGCATACTGGATGTCAAATTGTTCGTTTCAGACATTTTAGTTTTCCTTTCAAAGAAATAAATTCCTCTATGGTCGAGCTCCAGTTCTGAACCTTTGTTCAGGTCCTTATCACAGTGTAAGCCAGCTGATGCCACAGTTTGAGTTTGAGTGAATGCGATTGGCATACGCCGATTTCAGGCAAAGCAAGCGCTTTGGCATCCAGTATGCTTTCGTCAATCGATTGCCTCTAGGCGGAGAGACCTAAAAAGGGAGTTCAGCGGTATTGGGACCCTCCTGCACCGAAACCATGTTTTTTTTGAAAATCACCCTTGGAGTTGCGAACCCTCAAAATATACATACATTTATCCTGGCATCGAGGCAATGGGCCAACAAGGCGGCAACTTAGGGGAGGGGATTGGGATCTTCGTACTCACAGTGTCGTTGGGTCAAGGGATGGAATCATCGTACATTTATCGTCTCAACTGATAGACGCGCTTGGTCGAGTTCGTTTGAGGCGTGAAGTAGATCATCCATCGCCGAAGTCCATACGTAGCGTGGTTTAGACCAAACTCACGATTCAGGATTCTTGAATGAGGCCTTTTTTGACGGTAGATCACTTGATACGATGAGATCCGTCCTGGGTCCTCCTTTTGTAGTGTACCGAGTGGGCGATACTCATCCGGTTCCCCAAGCTGACGGACGAGGATTCTCCCAACTGGGGGTGGAAGAAAATGACCCTCTCAACTTCACAGACTCCCTCGCTTTGTCTGATGCACGAGAGATCGGAGTCGAGAGTATAAGAGTGCCTCAACTTCAATTCTTACACTGAAGGGGCCGAGGAAGAGAATAGGAAGGAAGCAATGAAATCTCATAAAAGAGAGTGAAATCCAAACATTCAACATGAACATTTATTTCATTTTAGTTGTCTCATTAATTGCAGAGATGAAAAAGCTCTCCGTCTTTCTAGAGAGCCCACTAAAAGCTTGTTCCGTCCGATTTCACTAGTTGGATTATACTTCATTGATATTTAGATATGACCTCGATTCAGGGTTCCCAAACTTCAAATTCTCGCTCTTTCTTTCTACTTGAGAACAAGTAATTGACCGATCCGTTATGGCTTCAGAGGAATGATTACAGTCTTTCATTGTTCCCATTCTACATAGATACGAACAAAATATGCAACTGCGGGTTTTCAATTTTATAAATTGGGCATGCATAAAGCAAAAGAATAAACATTACATTAGGGTGTGTAGCACACAATGACATTTACAATACATAAGAAGCTAGGCTTTTAACGAAACTGTTAGTCTTAAAAGATCAATCTATAAACTGGGTGTATACAATTAATGAGAAAGGTAAGGAGCAAAATCTAACTACGTAGATATTGTGGATAGTACGATGTCTCTGCACTGCATTAAAGGAGGGTAAGGAGAGTGAGAATACAGAAACCGTGGAAGTTCATGAAGGTGACTTGAGTTCAGTCATCAACCATTGAGGGAAACGGGGAAGGGAGATACGGGGTAGGAAAATCGATGCTGAAGAAGGAATCGAGAACAATAACGAGTTGGAGGAAATAAATCGATACATGAGCAGGGACGGGTTCAAGAACAAGACGTAACTGGAGGGAATCCTAGAAGAAGGTATACAATCGAAGGGAATCCTAGACGTTGGAGACCTGCAGAAGGGGAAACTGTGCCCCGTTGTGATTCTCATCAGCCGATGAGGAGGAATGCTTCGGCGAATCCGCGTCTCCGCTTGCCTGGCGCGACTCGAGCGCTTGACGCTCCGGGAGCGCCGCGGCGCGCTTGGGTGAAGTCAGGCGCTTCTCAGCCGCGGCCGCCAGTCTTCCCATCGGCGCCTCAATGAGGATGTGGAAGGGCAGAGCAACGGCGAAGGAGAGGGTGGCAACGACTGCAATGGAGTTGGTAAGGAATGTTATCGGTCGGTGGATGGCATGCGCTACTGCTCTAGAATTATCTGAGCAACTATCGGCTACTATCGAGTGTAGTAACGATAGGGCCGGTCATATTCATCAGTTTGCAAGTTCAAATCTCTTACATGGGAGCATGCCCAAGAGAATGTAGGCCGAGTCCGTCGTCTGGAGGACGTCTACGAAGTTGAAGACATAGACGATGGGCATGTGCAGCAGATACGCCGCGAAGGTCAGCCGGGCCAAGATGGAGAAGAAGATGTGCACGTTGATGCTGCAAGGGAAACGGATTTAGAGGATCGGGACTTGCTGAAGCGGTTATAACTGCTACCGTATACTTGAGTACGGTACCCGGCAGTCAGGGTACTCGGATCGCTGTTCGATAGATTCATGACTTTCTATGGCGTACTATATGGTCATCTTCCACATGTCTCTAGATCCATTGATCAATATGTACTGAATACCGTTATCTCAATAGTTCGGTCGGTCAGACAATAAATACTCACGCTTCCTCCTGTTGCGTCAGGGAGGCGATGATGAGAACAAGAGCGAAGGCAAACACGGAGCGGAACGTTGAAGTGTACGCCACGTTGTACGCGTTGGCGCTCATCTCGGGCCACCTTAAGAAACAAATAGAGTTCGGCGGGTCACATTCGTGATTCAGACAAAAAATATTCGGAACATCGCTGCTCTTAGCTCGGCAACCCCTTCATTGTCAGAACTGAGAGAGCAAGAGAGCGTGTCAAATGGAGAAAAGCACTCACCAGTACTCGGGCATGATGCCGTAGATCGTGGTGACAGCAAGCGCTGCGCCTCCGACGAACAGGCCCTGCAAGAATTCCAGGAATTAGGAAAATTGACGACTTGCAATAGGGCCGGGATTTGGACAGCCGTGAATTAGGATGGTGAGATATTTCAGTAAAAGTGACTACCGTACCTCTTGGTGATTCTCGACTGCTCGCCTTCTCTCTGCTTCGAAACCCATCCGAACAGCAGCCCGATCAGGAACGGACCACACTGCAAAACCGAGATTTGGGACAGAATAAAAACAGTTCGCGATTGGCAGGCCGGTTAAATCAAGGCCTTTGGTTACAAAACGGCAGTACCTTGGTCCACGGGCGACTGTAGATCTCCCACAGCCCGGCGTAGATGGGGCGGACGGTGGCAGGGTCGACGCCCGGGTAAGAGATGAACTGAATAAATAAGGATTATGGTAGCTAGCGATTGAAGTGGCCACCTTGCGCAAAACGTGTGCAAGTATACGAAAAGTCAATATTTTCGTGCATCACTTGAAACTGTATGATTTGCGCATACCGGAATGTCGATATCCGATTTATTACAGATATCGAAGGAGATACAGTAGCTTGCACGGAGGAAGGTCGAGATGGCGATGGCGGCGGTCACAACGAGGATTCCGCTTCTTCTGTAATTGAACCACATTAGGTTTCTGGTTTGTTCATTGCTGACTGACAATGATCATGTAACTTAAATTCGGCCATGACTAGCGTTCATCAGTCTTGTAACGCCAGGGCCACACAACTACAGTAACCCTCCACTCACTGCACTTTACATCAATTACAGGCAACGTTGCTTCCCTTCGGGCCCGACTGGAATAATTCGCGAGTCTGACCCAATAGACTATCGTCTGGATTACCATTCAAGCGAATACCGTACCTGTACTTGTTGAGGCACCACAGGAAGAAGGGCGCGGCGATGTGGAGCTGAAGATCGACCCCGAGGTACCGGAAAAGATTGGACAATGATCGCAGAACGTGTACAAATACCGACTGTTTTCTACAGCACTCCAAATTGGCAAACTTGCGCTCACCAGAGGTAGCCGAGGCAGATCGGCATGTCGAGCCAGTTGCCGAGGAAGAAGATGTGTGCGAGGAGTCCCTTGGCGCCGCACGCGGAGATCATGGTGACCTCGAATCTGTAAATTACCGATTTGTTGATTGCCTACGCTAGAAAATTCAGTCGCCGATCGCCAACCAAGTGTAACTACCGTACCTGGGCAGGGCCCATCTCATCAGCGGACCGGACGCGAGGAGGATGAAGAGGAAGACGGAGGGAACGAGGCGGGCGATTCGACGGCACACGTAGCGAGCGTAGTGCGGCTGTAAAACGTGCACTTCAAATAGACCGTTTTGCGCAGGGAATGCGCAAGTTTGGAACAAATGAATCATTTTCCTACAGCACTCGAAATTGTACAAGTTGCTCACCAGGAAGTTCATCTCCGCCTCCTTCTGCCAGGACTGCACCGCGAGAAGGCCACTGAGTACGAGGAATACTTCGACGCCCAGCGCTGAATTACCCAGTAGGGCGCCGAACACCGGGTGCTCATGGACTGCCTTCTGTAAGAGGACTACGGTAGGTACGATACGGTAAAATACGGTAGGAAAAAATCCAGTAGATACAACAAGCTACGACAGAAAGTCAGTATTCGATCAAATCACGAAGTGCGGTACCGTACCTTGAACTTCTCGGCGCTGGGTTGCCTCTCGAGGATGTCGATTCTTCCCTCCGATCCGGTGTGGTTCGTGATGACCCACAGTATGGCTGCGACGCGCAGGATATCGAGGACGTTGAGACGAGACTGCCGGCCATACTTGAGAGCCTGAAATTACGGCAGGTTGTAATCAGAAGGTATAGTGTTCCAAAAAGCCACAGCAATCATAATACCGCAACCCGATACCGTAGAGAAGAAGCTACGGTAAGTGAGCAGACACAATTGTAACCAAAATCAATGGATGAACTACTGTGTCGTACTCAGTAACATCCAATCCGCAACTCCATTATTGCCATCAAGCAATCATAACTAATCCTACCGTACCTCCCAGCTTTGTCCTGCACTCAGAAGGCCGAGTCGTCCCTTCTTGAGAATGGTTCCCACCATCACCAGCGTCAACCAGAGAAGAGGGAGACCGACGAACAGTGCCCATTCCAGCGGAGAGTCTTTCTCGATCTCAGGAAGATGCGAGAACATTGAGCACGCCTTCTCCTGAAAAATTGACATTAATTCTCGGTTTTGAACCCGGCCCTTCTCCAAAAGCGGGCAATTGGTAAATAAAATTCAAGCATTGGTATTGAATCAGCCCACCGTATCTCAAAACCATCAAAGTAAAACTCGGCTGTTCTTAACCGGCACACACACTGTTGTTCCCCGGTTCAGAAACACGGCACATGCAAATGACACACCTGGAAGGGGTCGTGCAACTGGATGGGATCCGGCGATGAGACGAGCACGGAAGGGACCATCGATCCATCGGATGAGAAGTTGGAGTGGAGAACGGATTGGTTCACCACCGATACCATCCTCGCTGAAATACCAATGCTGTTCTCATTATCATGGCATGTATGAGTGAGAGGATAGACGCGAAAAGAACGGGCGGATCGGTGGAAAGCGCGCAAAGAGCGAGAAAGGAATGCAGAAAAAGGAACGTGTGAACGGGCTATGACGATCGGGGGATAGAGGAGATGGGAGTGAGAGGACAAGGCCAACCAAAGATCACGACGTGAAAGGAAGAGGCTGAGTGCATGTGTATCTTGCATCGTTAACGTACGCTTAGCATACCGTAAGGGCATCGAGTAGATCAAGGGAAGTGAGGGGAGGCGCGGCTACAGTAAGATGAGATGAGCAAAAGTCAATTTTCAAATGAGAGGCCGAAGCCCGGCTTGATATCTCTTTCAGAATAGCTCGCTTTTATACCCCTCATGCCTGCCTCTGATTGGCTTACGAGCTGAGGGGCGGAGTCTGCACCCGAAATCTCACGTCGCCCAAAAACCCCGCCCCTTCCCCGATGCAGAGGATAAGCGAGAACTGCACGTAGAGACTTTCTGTACTTTGTATCCATCAAGCAGTTCAACTGCTTTCAAATAGAGATTGAGAGTGTGAGAGATGGACAGTATTTCAAATTTTCATATGATTCAAATGTCAGCCAATCGTGCAAAATTATCAATGATCTTATCGGTCAAGACAATTGACGTTTTGGGCTTTCAGATAAGGGGCTGACGCAAGAAATGACCGATTGAAATCAGCCCGGCTCTTCTTAGAAGGGGTTACTGATAAGAGGGTTGATCTCTTCGATTCTCATGCTGTGAAATTCCGAATCGAAGGGATCTCTTCATGATCTCTGACAGGGCTCGGAAAGTGCCGAAGCGTGATATGAATAGAAGATTTTGACCAGAAAAAAATATAGAGAGATTCGTGGGCCTGAAACGATGCCAACTTGCGAACCAGAGCCAAAGATCAATTGTATTGGGTGCACCATGAGTGCGCTCTTCTTTATCAGCTAAAGATTATGAAGGAAAAGCTCAGAAAAAGGATGACAATTAGTCCCGATCTTTTGCAGAGCGCAGCGACTCTTACGTGTCGATTGGATGACCACAATTCTTGCAAAGAATGCTGATCTAGTTTATTTGAAAAAAATCCATCTTCTCATGCCATCGGAGCTTGTATTTGCTGAGCAAATCGCGCTGCAGGCTATTCATTTGAACTCAACGTGCACCAGGAAAGTCTTTCTCAATTCACCCTCATTCTCACCAGTCATACAGGACGAGATACTGCGTAAAATACTGTGTAAAATCAGTCCGAATATCACTCGACCTCAACGTGAATCACGAAAAGCGATCTCTGGTTGGACTCTCTGCAGGGATGTCACCTTTCGGGGATAGCTTCCTCGGTTCGTTTCACTTTATCAAGGTCGTTACTCGCAGTACCTCGTACTTGTCACACCTATCCCTTCTCAATTAACTTGAAGATATCTTAGAGATAACTCGGCTTATCAGTTCGCCGATTACCGGCCGAGAGTCTCGGATAAAAAACTCATGGTATGATCCAATGAGGGATTCACTGGGGTGACAGTCTGGCTCTCTAAACGGTGCATTCACTCAATGGTTAGAGAAGTGAGAGAGCATGGGCAAGTGAGAGAGTCTGACAGTGTCTCCCCATGTCCTCTCTCCGAGTTGTGCTTATTAGTGAGTGATTATCTTGCAGATTTCTGGTACAAATACCCATATCTGTGCGGAGACACGTATTGAAAGCTCTTCTTTCATTTTCAAAATCGTGATGACAAATGATTGATAAGTTCCTCGTTTTCTCTCGATGAGCAAATATTGCGAGATGCTGTGTGAAACTGAGAAACCGTGAAGGTACACTCAGTTCTAGATTAGACTCAACGACCAGGCGGAATGGTAAGAGCATCAGCAGTTTGTGTTCAACGCTTTGCAGTTGAAACGATGAAAATGTCCCACAGCCCGTTCGAGTATTGCTCCTTGTTCCAATCGTAATCTATTCGCAACATCTCGGACCTCCCCTACCTTCACAAGTAGATCAACCTCCGTGTCTGTGTATATGTTTCCAGAGCAATGAATAATAAATTAGGGGGACGAGTAGTAAGAGAGGCGAGGATAGCGTTAATGGGCCGAGCACACTTACTAAGCGTGGGTTGAAGGTCATCCGATAAGGCGATCGAGCCATGTTCTCATTTCTCGCTTTCGCATTCTCTCTTGCCGGTCAAACAGCGCGAGGGAGCGTGCGAAAAAGAGAGAGTGAGCATTCCAATGACACGGTGTTCGCAAAGGAACACAGAGATATCATCTCCGATCTAGGGAGAGGAGAGATGAGAGAGGAAAGGGAGTAAAAGTGACACATCTCTCTCCCCCTCTCGAATAGCACGTTGTTCTCATTCTGCTGCGCGTTTGTACTGCTTTTTTCGCATCGTCTAGGACATTTATCATCTTTCCCATCTCCGAAAAGAACGGCCTTGCAAATGATGATAACGTCGAATGAGTTCGAAGTGTGGGAAGTGTAGAGAACACCAAGTGCGTTACCCTCGCTTTTGCAGGGACAGGGAGAAGTAGTCATTTACAAAGTTTTCAGAACGTCTGTCTGTTTACGAGTATTTGACAGAGTATTGTGAAATAACTCAATCTTCGCCAGTTTGCATTTCACGATTCCGATTCTGGACTCATGCTGCAGTACTTTCTCAGGGTTCCGTTCATGAATGAAAAGAGTGTGCGTTGGAAGTCTCATGTTCAGGTGGATTCTATCTTGCATTGCAAGAAATCGTTAGCAAGGTCCGGTCTGAGGCTGGTTTCAGCGGGAAAACGAAGTGTAAACCTGTTCTCGATTTAAATTTTCACAGACTTCCCATAAGGAAACTGCATCCGTTAGTCACGTAGGCGTAGAGGAGAATTTGCACCTGGCACTCTTCATTTTATCTGCTCTCTAGTATGTCTGACCGATAGATTATGGCGAATTGAGGGGTGCGAACGATAGCGCAAGCGAGCTAACGTCACTAGTGCTTGGCTCACCGCGATCTACGACCGGGAACATGGACTACTCGATTACGATAGTAACCGTTTTGGGAGATGACTATTTTTCTGATTTTCAGAAACAGTATATGGCTCGAATGCAGTCGAAAGACCTACTGAGCTGTTAGGTTAACAATATATTGCAGCTGATTTTTGACTTTCGGAGCTCTGAAGGGCTGTTCGAGCAATAGTCTACTTGCCTTTGTATTGCACACTCTCTCGATCTGCATGCGTGAGGGTAATGTAGAGACAATCGTTCGGAGTTTCTGTAATGGGAAGAAAGTGGCGCGACAGATCACTTGCGCTGCAAACTGCGACCTTTGAGTTCAAATCACTCTAACCTCATTTCGTCGGATAGGAAAAGAGCAAAACACAGATGAAAGATGTTGAAGCTTCCCACACACTCGTACACAGCAAATATTCCTTGTTCTTGTCCCACGATTGTTGTATGAACTACGATTTGCGCATTTGGTCAATATATGGTTCTTCCCAAAGTCACACGAACACTAGTCTATCGTCATTTTTCTGCGTTGACAAGACCTCTTTCTCCTGCGAACGTGAGCGGCTTGGGGCACATCTTTTCCTTTCAACCGGTCAAACTAAGAGAGAACGTGGAAAAGTGAGAGTTGGGAACAGAGATAGGCGGAAACTGAAAGTGAGAGTACCATTGGGATCGTTATACAGTACGTGCTAGTCGCCTTGCCAAGCCGGCGAGGGCCGCGAGGCGAGGCTTGCGCGGATGCAAATTACAGACAGCCAAACAATGATCATGCAATACGACCTCGATTTTTGGAATCTGTGCATGATTACCCATCGATCCCACATTTGACCTAAATTTTACAATGCTGTTAAGAAAAGCTGGAAATATTCTCCCAAAATACATGACCCAGCGAATTAAAAGTGACACAGTTGAACTAGTGGATAAATCATTTCGTTCATCGATTTTCAACATGGGTTTCATGTTTACGACAGGAGTGTCAAATGCTTCGAAAAAGGGCATGTTCAATTGTGTAATTTTTAATTCGTTGGGTCATTTATTTTCGGAGAATATTTCTAGCTTTTCATAACATCATTGTAAAATTTGGGTCAAAAGTGGGATCGATGGGCAATCGTACACAGATTCCAAAAATCGAGCTCTTATTGCATAATCATTGTTTGGCTGTCTGTAATTTGCCATTGTTTGGCTACCTGTATAACTGCATCGATATATTGACCTCTATGATCTCCCCATCTATGGTCTTATTGATCTCTATCATCTCGTTACGTGACCTCGCTTCACATACATGTTAGATTGCGTATTGTTCGAAGCAAAAAAATTGGTTATTAGCTTCTCTTTTCGCACGTTCTTGCATGTCCTTAACACTTCCATTTGCAACAACGGTTGACGTGCCATTCTCTGATTCCTTCGATGCGAATTCTCTGGATTGTGCACACTATCTTGTTCAGTCCAAACATCTAGAGAAAATGCTGAGAGAAGAGTAGCTGAGCATTCTTCTCGTGTACGAAATGGAGCGAGATCGATGGTCGAGAAAGGTGATGCACCATTAAATGCTCACGTATCGGTAGGGAAGAAGTTCTGCAAGACCATTGGGGGCCAAGATGTGGTTTTTAAATCACTTACCCATAAACAATGGTGCAGAGACCGTTTCACTCTACTGTTTTTGTCTTGTTTCGAAATGTTTCGAAATTATTACCTTAGAACGCCACCGGACTTTGAATGCCAGATTGACACTGGCAATGAAAGATAGTTAGATATGGAGGGTACGAATACACGAAACATAGTAGGCATTCGGGAATATTTGGGAAACAGGATAACAAACACAGATCACAGTGTGCACTACATTCGAAAGCACAATGGACTCACTTTATCATCGGTCAGAGAGTTGAGAGAGTATGTGATAGTGAGAGAGTCGACCAATTGCTCATTTGTGCTCTCTATCCAGGGTACAATGTGGTCCACAAACAGAGCACTTGTCTCTGTACACTATAGCAGACAAGTTGATCAACGCGATGGAAACTCATTTTCCCCGTTCAAGTTTGTTTGCCATGTATTCGATTACATGTGTAATTGGAACGCGTTTTTCGAGAAGATGCATAATTTATCATTTCAAAATCACAATAAAAGGCACGTTATCTCGACGATTTGTTCCTGGAAAGAGTGATTGATTCAACGATTCCGGGATTCTTTCAATAAATCTTACTTGAAAAACGACGTGGATAGTGGGAATGGTTGACCGTTGATCAGGCTTCGTTTGTTTCCTGTGAGTAATCATTCAATTCTTACGTTCACACTCATCACTAACCATGAAGTATTTAGTTGATATTTGATGTTTGGAATTCGATCATTGTTCAATTGACCGCGAGTAGAACAGTCATACTGGAAGAACATTCGAATTAGCTCAGGAACATAACGTAATCAAACGCGATAAAGGATGAAACGAAAGGGAAAGTGATCATGACTCAGGAGAAAATTGTGTAGAATGACGCTTATCAGAGGGAGGCGGCACTGTTTTATAGCCGGCTTGAGAGAGAAAGCTCTTCGATGGTACGGAGCGATTAGTCATCACAAACACTGAGAGCTGAGGGGAATAGCCATAGCTAAGCCGGTGGAGGGAGGAAATCAAGACAAACAGAGAAGCCACGGAGTGTTCGACTAGTGAACAAATCGTTTTCCGGTTCAACAAGAGAGTAGTAGGGCCTTTTTTCTATCCATGGTTACCGAAATTGTAATGCAGTTGGACTTTTGGTATCATGATTAAGCTCAGTATACACGATATTCTTTCGCAAATGGAATCGTCTTTTCACATAAGACGCTCTCACACCAGTCAGAGATACGAGATAGCATAGGAAAGTGAGAGTGTCAGAGATTGGAACCTTCACGCTCTCTACCCTGATTGTGTGCAAGCAGAGCGAGGCAATTTTATCATTCAAGTGTGCTTGTATTGTGGTGTGCAATGGTTCATGGGTAATTGGAATGAACAACATCGCATTGGAAAAATGCTTATTTTATCACTTCACATTACAATCGATGACGGCTAAGGATTGCCCATTACTCGTCCTGGAAATAACGAGTCAATTGAATTTAACTTTAATGTCAGTGATCTCAGAACCTTCCAGTGTTCTATAACTTTGGCCCAGTAATAAAATCCGGAGTTGATGTTCCTGTAAGTGGTCAAATCATTCTGATTTACTTCGAATATTCAGGACTCACCGATGAAATAGAGGTTGAAATTTGAACATGAATGTCAATATTAATCCATAATTGATTGGAGACAGTGAATAGAACTGCCACACTGAAAAAAAGGAATCACAATCGACAGGAACGCATAATTATCAAACGTTATTGCTAGGAATATCACGAATGAAGAGTGGAAGGAGGAGATACAGACGTTCAGATAGAGTTCGAAAAGTACAGATAACGAGAGTTTTCTGTAAGAGTTTTGGAGTGCCGGTCTCCGGAAAAAATATTGTGTGTCTTCGATTTTGATAAAAGTACAATAAATTAAACAGTTTGATCTCTCTCTCGAGTAGTGAAATGCAAGCTCTGATCATCGAGATAATTTGTGAATTGATTTTATTGTTCTGTATTCGGAAATTTTAATAACCTTTTTCGATCTACGTTGAATATGCCTAAGGTCTACTATATTTCTATTTTTTTCATTGTTCATGTGTGATACACTAGTGAGCATCTCGCATATATTTCCCTCTACCGCGAACATCGCAGTGTTGTTTCCTTCAGTTTCGCTTCTCATTCCCTGAAGTACACTCTACTACCTCGCATATAATCTCTCTAGGCGCTTCGGTGCATGTCATGAAAATAGAAAAATGAGAAAAAATATGTGCTGGATTGGTGGTCGGGATGGATGGCGTCTATGGGAGTATTAGGGAATTTCCGGAGATGTGCAGGAGTGCCTCCTTTCACTGAAACGCGATGTTCTCGACAATGACAAAGATAATCTTTCTGCTAGATACGTAATGTTTATCTCATGATTCTACTGGCTTGAAGGAAGACGGGATATATTATTGAATCTCCATCGTCTGTATAGAATTGGCAATGTCGAAAGTGAAGTTGAAAATCACAATGAATTCGACTGAAACAACAAGAACTGGATCCTCTTTCAAAGACAAAACGTTTTTATCAAAAGATTGTGCCATAGTTTTCAGATATCCATAGTTTTCAAAGAAATCTTTTTTTTCAGAACTCTCAGTTCGAAAACGCATGTCTGAATCCAAGCAATCAATATGCCATCCAACAAGCGTCGCATCCAATACTACAATGCCTTCTCCCAATTCATTCCTCAAGTCAATACCTCATCCTTCTTCCTTTCCTTTTCCTTCTCGCTTGTATGAATCATGAGTGTGTCATGGGCATTTTCTAAGCATTTCCCGCTATTCGCTCATTTCTCCTTTCGTACAGTCGCCAATTTTTCACTGTATGTTTAAAACTCTTCTTTTCAGTGTTTCATGCCCTACACGCATGTCGCATGCTGTCCGGGCCAACTTAGTTCTTGAGGAAAGATTACGAGGTGAATTTTGTTTACTAAATTAAAAAGTTTCTGACATAACGTATGAATTACATTCCAACTCAGCATTGTACAAAAAGTTGGACAAATTATAGCACATGTGTAATAGAGATATTCTTGTCAGACGAACAAGAAAAAGAAAACTAACATCGAACCACTATTGGAAAAAAGATCAATGAATAGGGATGTAATCATGATGAACAATTATTGAAACTGCAGTGATATTCGCTTCGCTATTCGCACAAGATAATAAACCTTCGAAATTTTCATCGTATGCTAAGCCCATGACTATAAAGAGTGTAAGTGGATCGAATCTACATCGATGACATAGGTAAGGGCAACTTGTTCACGTTAGTCGGACAGAGCGGAGCAATTGACAAGGACTAACAGAAGATGTTGTTCAGGGACCGGGAAAGATGATGGTGATACTTCGCTCAGCGGACAGGAACAGACTGCGCTTTCCTGAAGTAGCTAGAGTCGTGTACAAGGACGACTGCGTGAAATCAGGTGACGAATCAGGGAAAGGATAATTTCATAATTAGAAACAAATTCAGCCGAAAATCGAGAGAATTCAACAGAAGCATCTACAAAAACTGATAGAAAAAAGAATGGAATGTCTAGTGATAATTCGAACGATAAAGAGTACATGTTCGGCCACATTATGCAAATTTGCAAATTGCAAATTTTGAATGATACCAACGACTAGTCTTCATGCTTCATCCTCTGCGAGTAGAATAAAAATCATCGCAGAGGATGAAGCATGAAAAAAGGGAGCTGAACTTATCTTTTTCAGCCAAATCTGGAAAGAATATTAGACCGAACATTATGTTCACGGAATGAAATTGGAAACATTGTGAAAAATGGAGAGTGTAATTAAAAGATTAAAAGAAGTCTTATAACAAGAGATGCTGTGACCCGGCAATTCAGAGGGTACAATAACGAGCAAAAGTTTGCACTAGACAGGATGCGAACCAACGACTAGTCTTTGGCAAGACCATTAACATAGCCACTAGGCTATGAACGCATACTGCTGACAAGGGAACCGCATAACGTTAATATGAAATTGGGCTATGTGGCATAAACCATTCGAAAGAGCATCAAAAAGAGGTCTGATTCACGTTTTAAAATTCTGCTATAGCGACCTGTGGCGTGAGGTAGGCCACTTTTCTTTTATCACAGGGTTCGGAAAGATTCTGCTTTGCCCGTCACTCGAGCAGATAGCTCCTCTGTTGCTCTCTTATATACATGGCAGTATGGTGAAGTGGTAGTGCTCCACCTCTAGTACCTTTTTGACATCGGTCCGAAACCCGGCCGCGACTAGGGTTGCGAGGCGAGGCTTAGCCGAGCAAGCACATAGAATCTCACTCACAATAGCTATGACACAATATAGAGTAAGATGGTGCATGGTTAGAGAACAGAGAGAAGCGAGACGACAGGAGTAGGAACGATTTTAGAAAGACGGTTTCGTAAGGGGTGCATTAGTCAACCTGATGAGAGAAAGAGAGTGCATGGTTAGAGAAGGTGAGAGACCAAGGGGAATGAAGAGAGTGGAAGAGATAATGCTATGATTTACTTCCTACTACCGGCTCGACAACGGTATATCAGGAGCGACAGCTTCTCATGGGGATCCGATCCACCCGACCTAATCTACTATCTTATCACCGTTATGTATTATCTCTTGCCACTGATAAATGTGCTGCTGCTAATGACCACGTCCATGCTACACACCAATCAGACCACTTGCACGTTCGTTTTTCTCATACATTTCGCACTAATAGATATGTTCAATCATTTTTTAGGTGAATTTCCATTATTTGGCAAAAACTCTCGCTATTGTAGGAACTTGAGATGTACCAAGAAACCTCAAATGATTTTTTAACGTACTATAGCAAACATTATCATAGCAAGCGTTAAAAATGATCTAAAAATAGACGCGGCCGGGGTTCGAACCGACGTCAAAATGGTATTAGAAGTGGAGCACTACCACTTCACCACACTGCCATGTATGTAAGAGAGCAACAGAGGCGCCATCTGCTCGAGTGACGGGCAAAGCAGAATCTTTCCGAACCCTGTGTTAAAAGAAAAGTGGCCTACCTCCCACCACAGGTTGCTATAGCAGGATTTGAAAACGTGAATCAGACCTCCCTTTGATGCTCTTTCGAATGGTTTATGCCACATAACCCAATTTCATTTAAGAGACCCGATCGGTAAAAAATCGACTACACCCCGGACACGTTCCTCTCGGAACGGGAGCAACCAGCCCATACTCTAGCATTAGGTAGGCCATGGCCCTGCAATGTCAGTAGTACCTCTTACTTGTACCTCCGGCTATTCATATTAGAGAAATCAATTTTCCAATTAAAAATTATAAAAAATCATAAATTCTCAACCTGGAGAGATAGACTCAAAATCACTTTTGCGATGCAATAGGGGTCCCCTAAGGTTGCATAAAATCAGTTATCCACAATTACTGCAAGTTCCAAAAACATACATTCTGAAGACAAATTTCGATTTTCGGATGAAATCTGAGGTAAACACCAAAAGACCCCGACCGCACTAGGTGCATAACGTAGCTCAGTGAGTGCACTGAGTGACTATGCTCTGGTCCAAAAAACTTATGATTGAAGAATGGACTCCTATGGTAATGATAATTCGCATGATGGTCTAGGATCACTATTTGCGTGGTTTGTTCCGGGGATCTCCCAGAGAGTGAATGAAAAATAAAATAAAATGTCTACAATTCCACTGATGACACACATTCCATGAGAAATACCAAGAGCGTGAAAATCAGGAAAAATAGAAACATATCATAGTCACTCAGTGCACTCACTGAGCTACGTTATGCACCTAGCGAGGTCGGGGTTTTTTGGGGTTTACCTCAGATTTCATGCGAAAATCGAAATTTATTCTTAGAATTTATGTTTTTAGAACTTGCAGTAATTGTGGATAACTGATTTTATGCAACCTTAGGGGACCCCTATTGCATCGCAAAAGTGATTTTGAGTCTATCTCTCCAGGTTGAGAATTTATGATTTTTTATATTTTTTAATTGGAAAATTGATTTCTCTAATATGAATAGCCGGAGGCACAAGTAAGAGGTACTACTGACATTGCAGGGCCATGGCCTACCTAATGCTAGAGTATGGGCTGGTTGCTCCCGTTCCGAGAGGAACGTGTCCGGGGGGTAGGTCAGAATACTCGATTTTTACCGATCCGGTCTCTTAAGAGACTGTCTCGGTAAAAAGTCAGCATCCCGCGGACATCTCCTTAGCACAAAGATCCAGCCCACCTCACTGCCATGGCATGAGAGGGAATGGGCCCCTGATCGATGATGTGCAGATTTTGGGATTCGTCGTCGCGTTAGTGATGTGCAATAAGCGTGCGAAGTTCAAAAAATCGATTTTCATATCTTCTCAACAGAACAAGCTAGAGTCGAAATTCTTTTTGTATTGTGTTAGTGAGCTTAAATGAACACACTTTCATCAGGAAAAGTTTTTAGGCTCTCATTCAGGGATTTTTTTTTGCATGCTCGAAACTCGAAACCACTATTGGTGCGTTAACGGAACTAGCGGAGGGTGAAACATCGAGCACAGTGTACTACCGATGCCTGTGAACATGTTCGGCCACATTTGGAAGAAATCGGTTTTACTCCTTCTGGGACTTTTGTTCCTTGAGGTTGGGGAACTGCCTACCTCGAAAAATCGAAAAGACAGCTTTCACCTCACTCATACTACTATATGAATCAACAGCACTTAAGTGCATTTACTTTGAAGTTTTGGAAAGATTGAAGCACTTTGGGTATTTTTCCGGAGGCGACTTTGACGTTGAGAATCATGACCCGGGGGTCATGGGTGCACTCTGAACCTTGCAACCATGAACCCCGGGTCATGGTCCAAAATCGAGTTGGTGGGGATCCTGAAGTAACATACCTCATCGCATACTACAGTGCCACACATACTACCGTAGCCCGGTGTGCCGTACTCTATTCAATCGCGGACTGACTTTTCTTCAAAAATGCGTTTCGAGGTCTGTTCAGCGGGTTTTCACAAGAAATGTTTTGCGGAAAATTATGGAAACGACTTATAATATTCGATTGGGTCACAGGCTAGTGCTTGAAAGCGAAGGAGGCCAAATTGAGATCGATCTGATGCCAAAGAATCATACAATCTGCATGAAAACGCATTTTTGAATAAAAGTCAGTCCGCGATTGACGGTATACCGGACTACGGTTTACGGTATACCGGACTACGGTAGTATGTGTGGCACTGTAGTATGCGATGAGGTATGTTACTTCAGGATCCCCACCAGCTCGATTTTGGACCATGACCCGGGGTTCATGGTTGCAAGGTTCAGAGTGCACCCATGACCCCCGGGTCATGGTTCTCAACGTCAAAGTCGCCTCCGGAAAAATACCCAAAGTGCTTCAATCTTTCCAAAACTTCAAAGTAAATGCACTTAGGTGCTGTTGATTCACATAGCAGTATGAGTGAGGTGAAAGCTGTCTTTTCGACTTTTCGAGGTAGGCAGTTCCCCAACCTCAAGGAACAAAAGTCCCAGAAGGAGTAAAACCGATTTCTTCCAAATGTGGCCGAACATGTTCTCAGGCATCGGTAGTACACTGTTCTCGATGTTTCACCCTCCGCTAGTTCCGTTAAGCCACCAATAGTGGTGAAAAATCGAGTTTCGAGCATGCAAAAACTCCTTCTGAATGAAAGCCTAAAAACTTTTCCTGATGAAAGTGTGATCTTTTGAGCTCACTAACACAATGCAAAAAGAATTTCGACTCTAGCTTGTTCGGTTGAGAAGATATGAAAATCGATTTTTTGAACTTCGCGCGCTTATTGCACACCACTAACGCGACGACGAATCCCAAAATCTGCACATCATCGATCAGGGGCCCAGACCCTCTCATGCCATGGTAGTGAGGTGGGCTGGACCTTTGTGCTAAGGAGATGTCCGGTGAGGGGGTCAAAATGATAAATTTTTACGGAGACAGTCTCTTAATCGTTATGCGGTTCCTTTGTCTGCAGTGGCTATGCTAATGGTCTTGCCAAACACTAGCCGTTGGCTCGCATCCTGTCTAGTGCAAACTTTTGCTCGTTATTGTACTCTCTGAATTGCCGTGTCACAGCATCTCTTGTTATAAGACTTCTTTTAATACCTCATATGCCAAGATCGAGTATTTATTCTTAAAAATTTAAAGAGATGTTAGCTTCCTACCTCAATTGATCAAACTCCTACCTCCATCTTTATGCAGTACCTCATATGAATATTTACCAATTTCTACCTTATCAACACCGTTATCATATCTTTAGCACTGTGCAAATATGATCGGGGCTTAATTCTGCTCGAATATTTATTTTTTTGTTAATGAACCCGTGATTCGTTGTTAAAAATAAATATAATCAACGGCTGTTTGAGTTGAAAATCCTACAGAAAACGTAGATAATCTCAATTACTAACATGGTACACAAAGACCAAAGACAACTGCAAGAATATACCGCATTATAGGCTGATCAGTGACGTCACATTTGATCAATTCGCATTCCCAATCACAATTTTATAAAACGATTTAATTTAACTACTGGCATGATATGTTCGATATCGTGGATAACATCCAATATACCAGCACACTTCTCGGTCCAATACTCATGTTCTATTCTAATTATCCTCGACACTCAAATTCTAGGCATGCTAACATCACATCTCACTTTCACTTTCCCTTCTCTGGGTCTGTGTATAATGACGAGTACTCAGCTCGAAATCTATAATGACTGGCTTCATGTCGAGAAATGGAATAGCATCTCAAGAATAATGGGTTCAGTCTCTCCCCATAACTATCGCTCTCTTGGCAGGCGAGATGGAGCGAGAGACTGGAAGGAAGGGAGAAGACATACCCATTTCGGTCCAAGCGCGAGAGATGAATCTCAGTGCGTTTACTAGCGAGATTTTGCGATTGTCCGCTTAGCCTTCCTGCAACCTTCTCTCCCTTCCACGGTCTTCTGAACTCAAAGAATGCTCAAGTTTCTGCAAATCTGGATGTTCAAATGCTGTCTCTCCTGCTATCGAAGGACATCGAGCTGTATGTTATTAAATAATCATGTACTATTAGCACTTTCAAATTTTCCCATTTCGAAGGTAATTTCAATTCGAAAATCGTCTTCGTCTTGTCTGATTACTGGAAACTTACTGTTAATTCAATAAGCTACAGTATACATGCCTTTCCAATCATCGCACGAACTCTCAAGATTATTCTATTCAGGATTGTACGATAGTTAACTGTTTCCAGTAATCAGACAAGACGATGAATACGTCCCAGTCGCTCCCCCTCCTTCCCCTACATTCATCCCATCAACTCAGGGACTGAAGCGTAAGTTCATTACATCTCCATTGTTGGAGTCTCTCCTTATATCAAAACTAACTAGCTTAAAAAAAGTGTCATGGAAAATTCCGCCCCGTATTTATCGATTTATAACGTGTCCAGATAGCCCCGATTCATTTCAGGACGAAACGCTGTGAAGCGAAAGAAGCCAAAGAACGATGAGACTCCGCCAAATGAGCAGATGCACCCTACAATGTGGAGAAGACCCTATTGAGGAAATAATGTGCTACCCCCCTTCATGATCCCCTTTCACATTACGGGCTATGACCATCTTAACGTTTATTAGTCTCTGC
>LS509787.1:10777-48253 GCA_900490845.1 Pristionchus japonicus | reverse complement strand
AGCAGACGAGTGAATATTTTCTCATATCTCATTGATCCCCTAACTTAAATGGAACGTCGGCCTCGCTGGTGAGATCTGAAAATCATTACCTCGAAACTAGATTAACAAAGATTCTGAGAGAAAGGCGAATGGGTGTAGAAGAACAACTAGTGAATTCATTCAATCCCACCTCTCAATCCAGCGCAGAAAATAGCGCAACCCAACACCTCAACTTTGACACTTGGATTTCACAATAAAAGGAAGAAATCTTAGAAGATTTTTGAAAATCCACAAACAAGTCGAAGGAAGGTAATGGCGGGGTTAATAAACGGTTACGGTGCTACAAATCTATAGTTTGTGAATAGTAGTGAAGAAAATATTTTGAAAATCACCTCAAGAATGTGGAAATTGGGCAAGATGAACAATCAGCTTATGCGGTGTTAGTTTTCTGGAAAAAAATCAGGAAAAAGGGAAAAGAATGTTTGTTTTGTTTTGGAAAGAAAAAAAGCCTTTGTGTAGGGCAAGATCTCTACCAAAGGGTAAGCTTTCGAGCTCACCTATTCAATCATATCGCAGCACCACCAGAGGGGAATAGGCGTCGCTTTTCTTTCAAATAAGCGTCGCTTTCCTTCTCTTTCCTCTCTCCATACCCTCATTCAGTCGTCACTTCGTCACCCAGTCAACTCCCTCCTACTCTTCTCTCTTCCATCGGCCTTCAAGTCCCCGTCGCTGCTATACTCGACGTCTTCAACAATAAATGTAAGTGACTCCTTCCCAATGCTTCCCGGAGCCCCCTTGATTATACTATCAGCCATAGTTGAACGTATGCATCTCGATACAATCCATCTTGGTTCAGTTAGCATTCTGAAAAGTTTATAGGACTTTTTTGTTCAAGTTCAAACAAGCGTTGACTAGGAGAGACTGATAGACGATCAAACTTCGCGTTTATCAGACCCTCAATTGCACCTTAGGTCAATTATCATGAAGTCACAACGTTGGCCTTTAGTTTTTTCCTTTTACTAAGCCTCAACTCTCCAACATTCAATGTAATCAGAGCACAGCCGTAGGGTGTTTCCGATCCCCTTCGTAGAAGTGATGAATAGAGTGCGCGAATCGATTCAATTATGATTCAACATTTTTTTCTTTCAGATGAAACTTAGAAGTGGTAGAAAAATCGACGAACCCGCTGCTAAGATTGCACGGAATGCCGCACAACCTGCTGTGATCGCTGGCGAAGTGAGCTTAGACTTTACAAAACTTTTAGCATGCTGAACCTTGAGAGATGGAAATCGAACACTCATCCCTCAACATGTCAGTCACTTGTTCCCCACTCTCTCGATAGCGAATTCATATCGCTCGATTTAATGATGTTCGCTGAATCATTCTACCCTATTTCATAAATGAATTGCAGGACACACTCTCGCAGCTTCCTGACGATTGCCTATTCTCCATCTTGGATCTGCTTGATTGGTATGTTAACATTCATTTTTTCCAAAATGCTTGACTTCCAAAATGGTTGACTTTCCATGATGTTTTCAGGCGCACATTCAAAGTAATGGGAAATGTGAGCCAGAAAATGCGTTCGGTTTCTTACGCGTCTAAGACGCCGAAAAAGAGGGCGCACGACCTCACAATCGATCAGGTTAGTTTCCAGAGTTCGAATGTTCTCTTACTTTCCCTGCTCTCTCCGTTGCAATAAATGATGTTCGAACAAAGTTTATCGTTTTTTTAAACTAGCTGCATCTCTAACAAAGAATAGGGATCGTGCCTGATATCATGTGAAAACAGGGATTTCAGACGTTTTTTTGCAGGACTCTAATGGATTTGGAGTGCATTTGCACTCAGAAGCCATCAGTACTTCATTTAACGACTACTCGAAGCTGAGCTATTCGCTCAACGGGAATAACATGGAAGTTAAATCCGTGAGCAGAGGACTGCACCTCTGTATGGAACAGGTATGCTCGCTTAATTTGTGACTTTTATTGTTTTGCAAAATTGAAACGGTAAAACGAGGATTAGGAAAAGAGATCTAACAATACGTTGTTATTTGTGCTAGTCTTCATTTTTTTCAGATGAATACCATCAACATTCGTAAGGCTCCCGTGAAAGTTAATGACATAATTATGCAGCACTGCAAATCTTTTTATTTTTCTGATCTCAGAATGTATAATGTGAGTTTTACAACTTTTCTACTACAACTGAGTTGAAAATCAGACTGGTTAAAACCAAATTAAGTTATTCGTGGATAAGGAATTCATGGATATTTTCTCTCGAAATTGTGCAAATCTAAGGAATGTGCAGATTGTCAACTGCGTTGTTGACGCTAAACTGGAACAGAAAGAGTAAGTAGAACTTAAACAAAATAAAATAATCATCATTTTCATTGCAGGATCGTTGAATTCTTCGTCTCTCTGAAACTCCAGGAACTAACGGTGGAATTTCCTGAAGAAAAGTTAGCCAATGCGATCACTGAATGCATAATGAAACAGAAAGATTGGAATGAAGGGCGCTGCATGTACATTCTTTCTTGAGCTCAAGATTTGATGTAAATTTGTTTTGTTTACGATAAAGAATTGTTGTTAAAACAGTTGCTTTTCTCATCCTGAAATGAATCCGATTTCGGAATAATATCTCTGCAGTAAATAATATTTCAAAGGTGTATTCCAATCAGTTCCAAATTCTCTGCTGTTTCGACGAGAAAGTGATAAAAAGCTAATATGGAAAGATCATTCGCCGATATCACACATATTGGATACAACGATGAGTCAACCTAAAGGCATCTCAACTGTCTTGAAGCCACTATTTCTCCGCAAAGGCAGACTAGATTGCTAAGGACTAGATTACGTTCAGTTTACTGAGTACACGATATTGATATCTCGTCGAAGCGAACATTTCCAATGTGCAATAAACATTTTTTTTGTCACAGCGAATGATGTGCTTATCTGAATAAGAAGGAGAAGGCTGGTTAGTGAAATCGGCGTTGATCCGATAAGGATAAGACCCTTCCCTGCTCATTATTGACCCTTTGAAAATTTATGATTCTACGACCCAAGATATTTAGGTGGACAAAAGATATCTTTATTTTGTTCTTATCTGTAATTTTTTCAAATGTACACTTCTGTGCATAACCGGTGCTCAACCCGAATCCAGTTTCTGATTCATACCCGCTCCCTGCTGCGCAGCTCATCACCCCTCAATCCAAATACAGAACCGCCACTTTTGGATCCGACCTCTATAACCACAAAAACTAAACTCAGAACATCTACTGCTAAACTACATCTCTTTAACTGGGGTTAACCCAGGAACAGACAAAATGAAATGAACAACATGAAGACCAAAAGAGGAGATGCCGTAGCGCGGCGTATGTCATGTAGATCATTGGTCCAGCAATGTGTGGGTTCGCCGAAACATCTTTGTTCCACCTTATCAGACCTGATTCGGTGCTGCGAGATCAATGAGAGAAACAAATGTGAATGAAGGAACATACAGTACCGCAGAGTCTCCTCCCTAACTCAAGTGGAGCGGTGAGTCGGGGTGAGTCACATCACCCCGACTTTGAGGTAGCTTTTCACCCCTTCAAAGTGAGTATTTTTTGGCTATTTTTGGAAATGACCTATTCTGGCCAAGCTCTATCGATTGGTGTAATCAGAACTGTGAATATCCCATTTGATCTTTGATCTTTAAGTTTCATTTGATCTTTGATCTTTGAGCGCCATTCTCTCCTTCCTCATTTCCTTAACCCCTTGTCTGGAGAGAGAGTGGATTAGCTCTCTCTCATCTTGGTCTTTTGATCTCACATTGATCGGTAGGCTCGTGCGTTTCTGAGTTTCCACAATGTGGTTCATGCCTACATTGATCCTTAGTGGATACAGTACACATGAAGGACAACGCGGGAGACATGGGATATCCGCCATTTGCTAATTCTGCTTCGTGTTCCTGGAGGGCAAAGGAAGGCCACCCAGAGAGTGATTTTTCGCGAGAGCACTTATCCTTGAGCATAGTTTCGGATACATAATGTCTGCTGGCAATACAGTAATCATCCCTATAGAAAATATCTAGTACTACGGCTGACAGGTACTGTACAATAAGTTCTGTAATGAAGTGTTCAAATAGTTAGAAACTAGTTGAACTACGCGTATCAAATGTTATTCTACTTTAGAAGTCGTGTAAAAAAACGACACTATGTATCTAATGATTTTAGTGCTGCTACATCAATGTTCCTGACTAAAACTCTATGCGCTGTTCCGCATTTCATTTCACCTTGCTCAAATTCACAAATTGAATAAGTGAAAAAAAGGAAAGATTGAGCAGTATTTGTTGAAGTCGATATTGTGACTTTCGAAAAAGCAGTATGAAAGTAATCCAAAAGGAAATATGGTTGACCGATTCATCACAAGATTCTGCACTTTACCTTTAATTATCGGTGATTCGGTCGTTCATCGACGGCTCATGAACGCCATTTCAAAGCAAGTTTTCATTATTAAATGTCCTCAGTCAGGCTTCGCTCGTAGGCAATGTGCGTTGATATGTGGTATGATCATTCAAATGTGGAGCCATTCCAAATCAAGTAGGTCAAAGCATGCCTTGAACACAACTAACACCGCGTTCGTGGTTTGTAAGATGTGAGAAATTGTACTTTATCAAGAAAGCAGAACGAAGGATCGTAGCATAGAGAAACAAGAGTTATCGCGAGCGATCGATCGAGATAATTGCAGATGGTTAGCAGTATTGGAGATTAAAGTATTGATGTACGTATCGTTCTCAGTAGAGCAGGTAAGAGAAAAAAATAGCAATCATCGACAATCAAAGATGATAGGAGAACCTAGAGAAGAGTTAAGAATATGAATAATCGTCTATGAAAAAGAGTTGAATTTGCGGATGATACCGATGGTCGTATGAAGCTAAGATGAATTAGATGAGTTGACGAAAAGGGTCAGTGATGGTTTCTGGAGACTGCAAATTACTTCGACGTGAATGGAGACGGGAAAGGATTCAGCAGTTTCGTCCAGTAGTCTACGCACGAAACAGGCTTCAGGACCACTTTCTGGAATTGCCTCATGAATATGCTTTGTGCGACCGGCGATCCGATTGCTTTACCATCCGCACCTTTGATTGTTCCGACAATTAATTTCTCAGGAAACTTCTTTCCCGGATAACCCCAAATATCATAACCTTCTCTATCCCCGATCACCAACCCCCCCCCCCATTGAAACTCACTTATAAGGACAAGTGATGTATCTATTGTCAAATACGCGAACTATTGCTTTACCTCGTTGTGGATGATGACCCAAATGTCTCCACGCATCAGAAGGCAGTGCTCTTTCACGCAGGCGTATTGGTAAGGCTGCAAACAAGGTCATATTATCAGTCTTTTTCACTTCTCTGAAGACTCATTGTGGGATTTTCTGCGTTCGACAGCTTAGACTACAGAAGAATTAGAAAAGTTCCCCAATGTCAATCGAAAACAGAAAATGCGCAGGTAGTCTTTGAAGATAAAGAGAATAAATAGAACAGAAAAGACAAGAGAAAACGAAATAAAAGAGAGGTTAAACGAGTCTTAGAACAGATGATAAAGTCAGACTATTGCAATTTCCTTACCCAGCTGGCATAAGCCGACATGCCCATCCGAATCGGCTTTCCCTTCTTGCCTCCAAGTGGGGGATCCAGTGTGAGATCTTGAGTGTACGTGCGGTGATCTTGATCTTGCATGGTCAAGGTCAGCTTCTAAAAATCGTGATATTAATCCATCGAACTCTCCAAAGATTGATGTACTCATCATCACTCATCACTCATACTCATCATACAAGATGTGAATCAATGAGAAGTGTAATGAAACTGAACTACTAATCAAGAATATGACGTAATGGATTGTTCTGAGAGATTGCTCTCGTGTGCATGAATCTAGACTGGCAATGATCTTGCGACTTTCCGGAACTTACGCGGAATCCCTGATGATCGATGGGTCTCTCGATGATCAGCAGTGCTGACCAGTCCTCCTTAGCGTCCAGGACCCCAATAATTGCTCTTGTCGTCATTTCGTACTGAATGGGATTCGTTGAGTGATCTTGTCTCTGAATTCCGCCCGCTCTCTCTCCAACCAAACCATTATGTTTTTGCCCGAACTCGAAGAGATAGAGACGATTACTCGCTTGTTTACACGAAGCAAATTGCAATGGGTGATGGGTGAGCAAACATCTATCGGTTTCTCATTTCGCAATGGTCTCCCGCTGGTCTACGAAAGCGAGAGAGCGAGTGTCAATGTAAGAGCGATAAATTAGCCTGATTCACCTTGAACTTGCATGTCTCCCGGTCATCAAGACGGGCCCATCCCGTCCTCTTACAGCCATCCCTCGCGTTCGGACGGGCTAAAAATGGCGAAAATTGATGAAAAGTTGGGAAACATAGAAATATGAACAGTTTACGTCGACTCGCCAGAAAAGTAGTTCATATTTGCAAGATTGTGTTTGCCTAACACTTCCTGATCATGAATGGATGGGTCTCAATTACAGTTTCACTCCATTTCACGTACCTCCACACCTGAATCCTTTCGGTAATTCCTCCTGTTTGAAGCTTCTGAAGGTGATATTGACGAGGATGTGATGGTATTCCTGCAGAGGATGATACTCGCCACGTTATTTAATCCACCCATATCACTCATTCCTATCTAAGGTATTGCACCGTTTGTTGAGCAATTCATAATGCATTCATTTTTATCAAATGATTAGGGAGGAGTGATTGAGGAAAAAGATGCATGAAGGAAACGAGAAATCACCGACCTCGTTGCATAATCCCTCGTCCGAAGAACGGAGGAAGAGAGCATTAATTTTCTCTTTGGCCCAAGAAGTGACGCCCAATTCGTTGAGACCGATCCAGATTCCGGCGGCAGTGATGAGCTGTGATTAATTAACGCGAAATCTGGGTTACACAACAATTTGAGAATTTGCTAGTGAAGGACAATACAGTGAGACGCTGTGGTGTATTGTGGAGAATAAGTAGGGTTTTAGTCCGGTTCCTCTCAATCCAACGGGAATATAGTTGTCATGAAAGGCTTAGGAGTAACGATTCGTATTTTGCCTTCATTCACGCATATTATCATGCGGTTAACACAGACAATGAATGCAAACTCACCCCCACGACTATTATCATCGGCGAGACCATCTCGGTGGAGTGAAGAGGTGATGGTACCTGAAAGTGCTCGAGAGTCAATTGAGATGACGCGAAGTAACCGAGAAATGGTGAGTGAGTGCAACAAAGAGGGTCCGTTGAGTAAATTTGAGGAATGGCTGTGGAGTTTCTGATCTCATAAGCATGAGCCAGTCGAAAAAACAACACGGAATGACCAAATTTGAAGAGAATGAGCGAAGAAAGACATCAGATTGCTAGAAACGGGAGGAGTTGCTCGTCGCTCAATTTGGAAGAGAACGGCATTTGAATAGGGGGACTAACGAGTTCGAGGCCGGGAGGAAAGAGAAGACGAGACACAACAATGGAATTGGGAAGTAGCCCGTTTTCTTTATTTCCCGAGGGTCCGAGAGGGAAGAGAGGAATCGATGAGTGACGGCGAAAAGGAGGTCTTCACTTTGTTTCTCTGGGTGAAAAGTCGAGTTGCTGACTCAAAGCAGAGAAATGCTCATGCTTTGGTCGCATACGCGCAGAAAACTTCAGAGGACGCAAAATGGCAGATGCTGCAATGGGAAGGGGTGGAAGTAAGACTCTAGAGAGCGAGCTTTCGCCTTTTCATCCCGCCGAACATTGCCGCTCAAACAACGAAAACGAAGATGGAGTGTGGAGGGGAGAGAGGGGAAGCTAGAAGAAGTGGAAGGCCATCTGAAGCCAATGCTCGTATTTAGAACGAGAGAGCACCATCAGTTCGTAGATGAGAACTCTCTGTTTGAGAAACTGCCGATGTACTCTGAGAGGCGATGGTTTTCACTGGGTGGTCGAGAGAAGTGCAGTGTTTGCACTTTCTCGAACTGAGGAAGAGTAAGTAAACAGACTTCTCTCCAATACGCCACCCGCAGAGGGAACGTCTGTGGGTGGTTCTCTGGGAGATTAGAATCGAGAATCATTCACAAGTCGTCATCAAAAAGCCGTTTCCGGGTCAGAGTTTTCGGAGATTTTGAGAGAACGTGTGTCAGGAAAGACACTTCCGAATTATGCAGTCTCTAGGGAGGAGGAGGGATTAACAGACTACCACCAGAGTCGACGAGAACAATTGAATTGATGCACGCGACAGGACGAAAAGATGAAAATAATGGTTTGTTTGACTGGTTATATCAAAATTCTGGCAGTTAATCTAACAAGCAACGGTGGAATGGGGCAGAACCCTACGAGATGAAGAGCTGGAATGACTTAGCTAGAGTGAGACGATGCAGTACAGGCGAATGAGCTCTCGATCGCGGCATTATGAGGCCATTTCGAATTCAAAGAACTGGTTAGAACAACCGAGTGTGTACATCAATAAAGAGACAAAGAGTGCTCACAATAAAATGGATTGGAAAGTACGGTCATGGATCCCCGCAAACTTGGATGTCTCGGGAGCGGATAAGGGAACCTGCCTAAAACAAGCATAGTATTGTGTAGTTTACGAACAATCTGTTTTGTGTTTTGTGATTAATGTTCTAAAAATGTTTTTGAAGCTGTGCTTCAGAGTCGTGCAGCCGGTGACTTATTTCCCTTTGGAGACAAGCGGTCTGCCGATAGTAGTGAACGGCCAATGAGGGTTGTGTAAATAAGTTCGTGGTCTCTCACTATCATACTTTCTCTCGCTTTCTTTCGTCCTAGTCTACTCTTGCGGGGAGGGGTTAAATTGTCAATGACGTGATCATATGATTCCCGAGCAGTTATTTGTGCGTTGATAACGGACACTTTTGTCATGGCTTTGTTCTCTCTGGATTCATGGGAGAAGGAGGGTGATTGATAAGATAATAAGATAAGAACACGCTCGATTCCAAATCCATTCATTCTCATCATTTCGCCGTCATTTTTTCCCGATTAATACACTATTCTTCTCGATCAATTCAGATTTTGCAACGTATTCATTATCATCTTTTCTTAGTTGTCTACGCCAACTCAACATCAATGCTGTTTGGTTCTGGAAGCACGCCAAGCTGATTCATGGAATCAATACATAAATGTGAGTGTGGTTTTACACGAGTCTTTCTCCTATCTTGATCAGGAATACTTAAGGATAAAAAGACTAAACAGGTATTTAATTATGGGGTGATTCATGAGTCTTTCCAGAATCATCAACTCTTCGCCGAATATATGTGTTCACTGAGCGTGAGAAAGATGGGCGTGCCAGAGAACGAAGAAATCTGAGGTGAGTTCCATGGCTTCAGTAAGAGTTATGCACTCATTTCGATATGATTTCTGAACAATGTGTAATAACCGAATAGAAATGTGAAGATTGTGTTCTCAGGAAGGATCAGTACTATCCCAAGAGACACTGGTGGATCGTCTTGCGAGATATGCAACAAAAAATTCCTTTGAAATGGAACGGAAGATGTTGCTGTTCTCGTACGGAGTTGCCTTGCCTTGTTGTTTGAAAGAATAAAGACATTACTGTTTGAAAAGTATTTTGTTTCTCGAATACAATACAGATATCTCATCTTCAGGAAGTTATGAAAGAAAAGCTAATTAATTTATTTTATAGAAGTTATTAAACTCATCAAACGATATTCCGTGTCTGACTTACTTAAATTTCTTATCTTTGACTTTGCCTATTTCTTTGTCGGAGAGCTAAGAACTTCTCTGGAAGCCTCCATTGAAAGCTATGAAACATACCCAGGAACTATCTTTGTTCGAAGACGTGATCATGTGATTCCCGAGATAACGGACGCTTTAGTCATGGCTTTGTTCTCTCTGGATCCATGCGAGGAGGAGTGAGACTGATAAGATAAGAACACTCCCGCTTCCAAATCCATTATTTCCCATGATTTCGCCGCCAATTTCGCCCCATTCATACTCAATTTATTCTCGATCAACTCAGATTTTACAACTTCTTCAATGTAATCACATCTTAGTTGTCTACGCCAACTCAACTGGAATGCTGTTTAATCCGCCAACAAGCAGATTCGTCGAATCAATAATTATGGGTGCGTTTTTACTTTAATCATTTCTCTTTCTTGATCAGGAATACTAAAGGAGTTCATAGCTTTCCGATTCAAAATATCAATCAAATACGTTTCCTTTTATGCTAAATGCACAAGTCTTTCCAGAATCATCTTCTTCGCAGACTATATGTGCAACCTGCCGCAAAATGGGAGTGCCTGAGGACGAAGAAATCTGAGGCAAGTTTCATGGTTGAAACAGCCTAGACGTTATAGCGAGTCCAATCACGTCGCATATTCAACTAACTTTCCTGCATAAGCCGTATGCTTGAGTCGAATATTCGCGCTAATAGCGATGCAAAGTGAAACTATACGCGGAGTCTATTCATTTTCTGCAATGGCAATCTCTTTCAGTTCAACTTCTACTGCCTACACGTTCTTCACACAATCCATTGATTTTTAATACTCTTCACGCGTAATTTATTGCATTCTTATAATAAACATTTGTTTTATTGTAATTTATGGCTTCAAAGTTTGACAATCATTCGATATTTAGAACAAATAATTTAAAACAGGAAATTCAAAAATTAAAATATAAAATTATAATAACAAAAAAAAATAAAAATCAGTTCTCGATGGACAGAAACAACAGGATATCGTAAGCCCCGAACGGAAAAACGTTGCATGACAGTATTGTCGAGTTACAGTCACGGGATACTGTAGCCCACAAGATAAGTTGGATGCGGAGAACTGCGCAATTTGGAAATACCATATTCCGGAATACCGTAATCACACAATATTGGCAGAGCCGGCCCGGCTCTGGGTTCCAACCGACAAAACTGGTCTCGCACGGAACGAGCACGCAACGCGTCTTCGCGCGTCGCGTGCCAGCCGCTCTCTTCCGTTTACACACACTCTTGTCCGTTTCTCGCTTCCAATTCCTCTTTCGTACGGTTCTTTCGCGTTTCTGGGTAGTCGAGTCTTTGACCCAGTCCTCTACCTCAATCAAACTCAGACAGCTCGCTCTCAGCCTCACCTCAACATAACTTAAAAATAATATCGGAAAAACGAACCAAAAGGTTGACCCAGAGCGACGCTCCAGTGATACATTACCGTAGTTTTATAGCCTGGGAAACACACGTGTCATATCAGCGCCTCTCGCAATTTTGCTGTTTTTGGTCTTTTTCCATCGTTTGCTTTTATACTAACGTTAATTATCTACTGAACACCGTCAGGTTATGCCTCCGAAGCGCAAACCAGAGTCGTCTAACGTTTCCCGGCCGGCAAAAGTGGAGAAAACGGAGGAAAACTTCCCTACTGTGCTCGATTCGCTCTCGCAAAGTTGTTTCGATAAACTCTTAAATGTTCTCATGGCTAAGGAGGACTATGAAGCGGTGGAAAACGTTCGCAAGGTTCGATTTCCTATGCTCAATGATTGATGAACAAAAAATTCGATGATGAAACTTCATAAAATTGCCTGAATTCAAAATATATCAGATAAATCAAGCGTGCGAGAAAAAGGCCGATTACTTCTTCGATAGCAAGGCGAATATTCCCAAAATGAATTCGGTTAAGTTCACTGGAATGAAAGATGTTCGTACCTTCTCTTTCTTTTAATAAATATCGAGCATGAACGCTCAATGAAAAACTGATCGAACCATTCCAGAGCTTTCGGACGAGCTTCGATGTGGAGATTTGCCTCTTCAAGGAAGCTCTTCCTTGTCATATTCGACTTCAAGAGATGATGGCCAGAATTAAATCGGAATCAATGGAAGACAATGTAAGTTCAAACCTAATAAGTCTCCCTAATTGAAGTTATTCGTATTTTTTCTTAGATTTTATTGTATTAATTTTTTCTTCACAATACTGCTTTCAGATCGTCAAGTTGACTATTAATGTCCGCAACAGATACGACGTCGTGGTTCCATTCATTACGAATGCCCTCAGCAAGGATATCTTCAACCTCACAATCGATAACTTCAGAAGTTCGGATGAATTACGCTTCATCAATGAAGTACTGGGAGATACTAAAGTGACTCATATTCTTATGAAGCCAGACTATCTCTGCGAATTTTCCGACACAGTCAGGTGATTCAAGATTATATTACGCATTAGAAACATCAATTTCGTTTCATTTGCTTTTTTTAAGTATCTAATATCATTACAGTACTGAAGTTATATCAATGATGACTAAATATTCGCCACAATATCTGTACATTGATAATGTAATCGAATCGAATCTCAAAAATCCAGGTATGTGTTGTACAAATCATCTATGGACGCTATCGTTTATTTATAGAGAACTTCATCACTCAATTGGTTCGATCCACTAAGAACGGATGGGTCATAATGTCTCGCATAAATGATTCAAAGCTCATTTTTAACCTCCGTGAGCACGGATGGCAGAAAATCTTCGAAGAACAGAACAAAACTTGGGAGTTCTCCAAAAGTCAACAGTGCCAACGTTTCAATAACAAAGTTAGCTGGAAATCAAAACCTTGATTCTTTAATTGTTCCTTGTAGACCATATAACCAGTTCTTGAGAATTCGCATCTCTGTTTGGCCTGATAGTTTGTGGAATAAATACATTAAATGTACTACCGCTTGAAAATAATCGAAGATAGAGTGTGATTCGGATGTTTGTTAGTACAGACTTATTGCACTTTTGTTTGATGTTGAAACACTCGCATGGTCGCAATCTCCTATATTTGATTTCCTTGAGTATAACCACATTCTCTATAAATCACTGAAATCACTGAAATCACTGAAATCACTGAAATTGATATAATCATTGAAATCGATCGTGGAGAAGACCTTTCCTCCATTCAACGAGGCAAAGATGTCTTTAGGCAATTTGAGCGGGTGCGAACTGTCCTCCAGACAGTCATTCAGACCGGTCTTAAAGTCTGCGCACAGTCTCTTCGACCCGTTCTTCTTTGCGACTAGCAAGAACGGCGCTGCCCATTCCGAGTGTTCGATTTTTTTGATCACTCCTATATCACATAATCGATCGATCTCATCATCACACATCTGCTGGCTGGCATACGGCACAGGCCGTTTGTTTCTAAACACTGGCTTGACGCCCTGTTTCACGTACAACTTAGCTGCAGACTTGTTGTACTTGCCCAGTCCAGTCTTACACATCTCTGGGTAGTTCTCTTTGACCCAGGTAGTGTAGTCTTCCGGAATTAACTTGATGTGTGCGACTACCGTGTTCTCGAAATCATCGAAGAATTTTTTTCAAGCTCAGCTTGTAAAGCCAATCATTGCCGACTAGTCGAATCAGTCTTGGAGTAACGTGGACCTACTCCTCACTCTCGATTCCACGGTACTCCACGTGACTGCTGAATTTGCCGAGGATCTGCATGCCTTGCCCATTGGCGCATGTCACCACTCTAGAAGTGGAATCCATCGCTGGACTTTCCATTTCCTTCCAGTCACTCTCTGAGATTAGAGTGAGATCCGATCAAGTATCGAGTTGGAACTCGATCTCTCTGTCTTGTACGAGTATGTTGACATATACGCGATTGCCCTCGATATGATTGCAATCCATTACTCGAACAGAGAAGTTTCTCTTCGAAAAACCCTTCGGTCTCTTGTCAGGGTATTTAATCCAGCAATCGTTCTCATAGTGTTGTGTATCCTCGTGTGAGCTTCTTTGCAACTTGCTGTGGCGTGGTAGTGGAGGGACGGCGAGTAGTGATGGAACTACTTTATCTTCTTAGACGAAAGTAATAACAGGCGACTAGCTGGGGCGAGAACCACCAGACAACTGACTAAAATAGGACACGCGAAAATGTACCGCGCAGCGAAACTGCCGTATGCTGACAATCGTGGTAAGAGTTATTACACTATGGAGAATTACAGTAATTTGAGTGCGATTGGTAACACTCATGATTAGCTATTAAATATTTCCTATACAACACCCTTCTTGTCACACTGTCGACACGCGGCAGTGGTCTTTGATCTCTCGGGATTTTTTTTCTTTCCATACTTCTTTCCGTTATCTGATCTCACCATCATGGTAGCATTTTTCTGTACCACAGCCATGTCACGCACAAGTTCTTGGAACGTGGAGTACTTCTCGAGTAACTCTTGGAACGTGATCGCTGCCTTCTGACTGACTGCAGTGAATAGTTGGGTACGCATCCCCTTCTGATTCGGCAAATCCAGTCCTGCCAGGAAGATCGTGATCTTCATCTGGTCCTCGGTAATTGACTTTAAATTACAATTCTGGTACAATCGATTCACTTCGGCGGCGAATTTCATCACCTCCATGCTACCCATCGTGGACATCTTTTGATTGAAAAATCGCACTCTCAATTCGAAATCTGACTCCTTCTTTCCAAACAGGCATTTCAGTGCTTCCACAGTACCCTCAAATTTCACTTTCGTGACATCCAGGGGTGACTTGTGGTCTCTGTACTGCGTATTGCACTTCACACTGAGGTGACGCAATAATATTCTCACTTTTGTGCACTCATCCTGCTCTTTCAGATCGTGTTCGAACACGTCACGATAACGGTCATACCAGTTTTCGAACGTGCAATCATGCTCGCCGTACTCGAATTCGACGATTCTCGACTCAATCGCATCAATAGATGGTCCATTTGGCTTGATCGCCACCTGTGTTGCCGACGCATCCCCTCCTTTCATTTGAGTTCCACCCTCAGTGAATTTCTCGAGGAGGGTAGCGTACTTCTCGTTGTTCGTTGTTCATGTTAACCATCGCGTTTTGCATATTAGACATCGCCGTGAGGAAATGCTTTATGAATTCGGGCATTGCTGCCTGATCCTCAGTCGGTGATGCCATGTTTCAACCGTGTACTACACTAGTTCTCCACAAAATATCGATTTTAGCAACATGAGTTGCTTACAAAATCAAAATTTTGACAGCACCTCCGGTGCACGGATGCAAAACGGTGAGCCTTTTTAGCACCAGTCAGGCTGGTCTAACGGGTCACTGCTTTCAGAAAATAATCCCCACTAGTGAAACTGGTCTACGGGTTCTCTAACTGACGAAATCAACACGAAAATAAAGCAAAAAAGGAACAGAACTAACGAACAAAACTAACTAACATCAATATTTCTGAAAGAAACACGCTAATTTAAAAGCGTAACGCATTCCGCATTTCAGTTCACCATTTCAGTTCGCTCGTATTCACAAGCTGAATAAGTGAGAAAACAGTCTATTGAACACTGTCATCGTTGTTCGATAAAGTTATTCTAGCGTCTTTCAAGAAAAAATATGACAGTATTCAAAATAGGAATTTAGCTTTCCGAATCATCACACGATTCTGTATTATACTTCTATAAAATTGCAATATGATTACCATGCATTATACTGGATCGCACAAACTTTATCATTTAACTATACAAGATCTGCTTATGAATGCTAATTCGTGACAACAAGCACGCCTTCAAGAGCCTTGATAGAGATGTGGAAGAAGTGACGTCCAGAAAATAAGAGGACGAGCACTGTAATGAATTGGTTTAATGTTTGTTAGAGTGGTTGGCTGTTGGTTGGATAGGTAACTTTGAACGAAGTTACGAGCAAAAGTTCGCTTTCCTTTAGTCATTGAAAGGGGAATATAAAACGCAAGACGATATTTTAAGGTTTATTCTCGCGTTGCATGTCCGCATTTCATGGTATTCGAGAAGAATTGGTTCAGGCCCACATCTATATCAGGCAGGTTTCAAAATATCTCACCGTAATGTGGAATGTTGGCGGAATAATGAAGACACCGTTGAAATCGTGTAGAGATTTCAAAACTGAAAAGAGGTTCGCTATTCGTAGCAAGTAAATAAATAGAGAAAAACGTATAACGAAGGATACTCGACACATATTTGGCATTGATAAAAGGCAGTATTAGTTGGGCGTGGCACTCTGTGATGCTAGCGAGAAGGAGAGAGGAGAGGAAGAATGATTGATAAGATAAGAAACAAACTGCGAAGTGTTATTCACACATCACTCTGTATCTATTCTTTCTCGTGTTCTCCTGAAGAAGACGTGAATGCCCTCATTTAACATATACAAAGATATGTACAGATCATAAGATACAACCCTCGTTCAAGAGAGGAGAAGGGTAAAGACGAGTCATAACATATTTATCAAATATCAATTCAAGTTCAATCTGGAAGCGAAGTGCCTGCATTGTAGACATCTGCACATAACAAACACACTCATGAGGACTACGGCGAAATTAGAGACGAGCTAATGGCGATGGTGAGTTCTGAAAAATATCTTATTTTATTCAATATTCCATGTCAATCCAATATGCAAGGATGTTTCCAATCCATTATTTGGACGGTTTTGGAACGCTTAGCTCATGCGGCTTAAATGGCAGTTGTAGAATATCATTTGAAAATATCTCACCCAGTCATGGATCGTGGAATGACGGCGGAAATTCATTGAAGGTTGATTCGATTGTTGAAATCGTGTAGAGATTTCACAACTGGTAAAGAGATTAGTTATTGGTAGTTGAATGTTTGCAGAAAACAATTGAAGAATGAATCAACAGTCGAAATCGTGTAAGGATTTCAAAACTGAAATGAAGTTACAACTCAAGATAGGGCGACACGTAACGCGAAGAATACTCGGTACACATTGGTGCAGTCATAAAAGAATCCCCTTCCTGGGCTTTGTTCTGATTGAAGAGAGCAAGAACGAGAGATTGATAAGATGAGACGTGATTCAAACTACGGAGTGCGCAACTCGATTCTCTCTAGCAAATAAATTCAGCTTGCTGCATCAATTTGTGCTAAAACAAATTTCTTACTTGATGTACTTTCATTAGTTTCATTACTCTACAACAAATTATGCATCTCAGTTTTCCTCGCGTACTTAAAAAAAAATATTCTCTACATGAGTTTACAATTGATTCAACCTGAACAAAGCAAGTTACCGGCACTTGTGGAGTTCCCCGGAAGAATGGATGTGTTTCACTCTTTCTATAATTTGAATTGCCCTAAACAGGATTGGTGGTCGGGGTGGATGGAGGATAGTCACTCTTCCACAAGTACCAAATTATCCACTTCTCATCAATCAGAGTAATGAAGAGATCTACTAAATATCGCCAACACACATTATTTCATTCCCAGGAAGGATCAGTCCCAAGATATCTTATACAAGAAAACACAATTGTTCAATGAGCACTTATTTGAGCACTTATTTGTGCGCTGATAACAGACGCTTTTGTCATGGCTTTGTTCTCTCTGGATCCATGCGAGAAGGAGTGAGGCTGATAAGATAAGAACACTCTCGCTTCCAAATCCATTCTTTCTCATCATTTCGCCGAGATTGTTTCTCGATTCATCAACTCATTTTTCTCGATCAACTCAGATTTGGCAAAAACATCCATATAATCTTTTCTTAGTTGTCTACGCCAACTCAACATCAATGCTGTTTGGTTCTGGAAGTGCGCCATGCTGCTTCATGGAATCAATAAATGTAGGTGTGATTTCACACGAGTCCTTCCCCTATCTTGATCAGGAATACTTAAGTAAGCCTTTCCAGAATCTTCAACTCTTTGCCGAATACTTGTGTTCGCTGCGTGTTAGAAAGATGGGAGTGCCTGATGACGAAGAAATCTGAGGTGAGCACATGGTTTCTGTAAGAATTACGCACTCATTTCGATATGATTTTCTTATCGAATAGAAGTGAGGAGATTGTGTTCTCAGGAAGGATCATTGCTATCCCAAGAGACACTGATCGATCGGTCTGCTACAAGTGAAGCGAAATATTCCTTCGAAATGGAACGGAAGATGTTGCTGTTCTCGTACGAAGTTACATTTCCTCGTTGTTTGAAAGAATAAAGACATTGCTGATTGAAAAGTATTTTGTTTCTCGAATACAATGCACCGTTATCTCGTCTACGGAACGAAAGCGAATTCATTTATCAAGTGGAACTCATCAAACTCATAAAACGATATTCCGTGTCTGACTTACTCAAAGTGCACAACTTTGAATTGCCTACTTCTTAGCCAGAGACCTAGAAACTTCTATGAGAGCAGCTATTAAAGTAGCTAAGTCATTGTTCAATGACGTGATCATATAACGAGGACTTCTTTGTGCGTTGATAACGGACACTTTTGCCATGGCTTTGTCTTCTTTGGATCCATCAGAGAATGAGTCAGACTGATAAGATAAGAACACTCCCGCTTCCAAATCCATTCTTTCCCATGATTTCACCGTCTATTTCGCCCTATTCATACTTACTTTTTCTCGATCAATACAGCTTTTACAATGAAGTTATATTATTAATTTCTCAGTTGTCTGCACCAACTCAACTGCAATGCTACTTGATTCGCCAACAAGCTGAATCGTCGAATCAATAATTTGAGTGCGTTTTTAGTCTAAACGCTCGTCGTTATTAATTAAAAATATCGATGAAATAAGTTTCCATTTATGCAAAATTCGGGTTTTAACAGAATCATCAACTCTTCGCAGACTATATGTGCAACCTGCCGCAAAATGAGAGTGCCTGAGGACGAAGAAATCTGAGGTGAGCTCATGGTTGAAACAGCCTAGACGTTATAGCGAGTCCAATCACGTCGCATACTCAACTAAGTTCCCTGCATAAGTCGTATGCTTGAGTCGAATGATCGCGCTAATAACGATGCAAACTGAAACTACGCGCTGAGTCGATACGTTTTCTGCAATGGCAATTTCTTTCAGTTCAACTTCAACGGCCTACACGTTCTTCACACAATCCATTGATTTTCTAATTCTTCACGCGTTATTTATTGTATTCGCATAATGAACATTTGCTGTATTTTATTCTCTTAATAAACATGTCATTGCTACAAAGTTTCGAAATAACTAAATATTTTGAGCCGAAAAAATCAAACAGAAAATTTTAAAAAGGTAAATAAATAAATAAAAAATAAAATAAAAATAATCAGTTCTCGATGGACAGAAAGACTGGATATCGTAATCCCCGAACGGAAAAATTTTGCATGACAGTATTGTCGAGGTACAGTGACGGGATACTGTAGCCCACCAGATAAGTTGGATGCGGAGAACTGCGCAATTTGAAAGTACCATAATCCGGAATACCGTAATCACACAATATTGGCAGAGCCGGCCCGGCTCTGGGTTCCAACAGAAAAAAACTGGTCTCGCGCGGAACGAGCACGCGACGCGTCGACGCGCGTCGCGTGCCAGCCGCTCTCTTCTGTTTGCACACACTCTCGTCCGTTTTCCGCTTCCAATTCCTCGTTTCGTACGGTTCGTTCGTGTTTTAGTTTCGGTAGTCGAGTCTTTGACCCAGTCCTCTACCTAAATACTTCTTCTGACTACCCCTTCTCAGCCTCACTTGCCCTTTGTGCATGCACTGCCTCATATTTATCACGATTTAGTGACTCTATTCCGTGCTTTTAGTAACCTACTCAACAGTCTAGTAACTGAGAAGTAAGTAGCCGTACTCTACTTCATCGAAGACTATTACTCGACAATAGTTAAGAATGGTTAAGGCTGATGTGAGTTCGATTAGCCTTAGTTACTGCCTCCGTTAGACTGCCTGTCGTCGAATACGGCGCTCAAGAGCGAAGTTAACGGATATTCTTGCAGAATTACGGAAACGATGACTCAAACGGCGAGCCGGAACACGCCCGCAAGCTCTTCATCGGTGGACTCACGCCGAATACGACCGAAGAGGTTCGAGATTCAACTTTATTTCATCATTTTTAGTTGACCGTGATAGTTCCCGTTGCTCTTCCACTTGTCGAAGAACTTAGGGTCATGCCTTCGGCTAAAAAAAAGGCAATAAACGTTGACTCACGCTAAGGACGATCAAATACGCACATTTACAGGGCTGATTTAATGAATTCTTGGTATTTTCTTGTTCCAATTAGCCGTGGTTATGCCGCGATTCCTGCCTAGAGGGCCTCTTCTTGACAGATATTAGTGACAGCTAGCGTCAGGCATGCTTTTCGCTTTGATTAGGTGCAGTTTAGGTCTTTATAGTTGTCCGGTTACTTTCCAGCTTATCGACCGTGTTTTTATTCAACCCCGCATCCCTTCCAGACAATTCGCGACTTCTATTTAGCTCAAGGACTGCGTAAAATTGGCTACATTGTATTTATTTATAAGGGGAACGATTCATCTTAGTCGAAGTCCAACATGTGTTGATTCTGTATCTATCCCTGCTGCTTCAGATTTATAGCGTATTTTGCATATTTTAAGCATATATAGCATATTTTAATATAAATTTTGACAGTCTAGCATTAATTATATAATGCAAGAACTATTCCAGATGATGCGTGACTTCTACGGCTCGTTCGGCGAACTCGTCGACGTGGTCGTGATGAGAGATCCCACGACGAAGAGGACGAGAGGATTCGGATTCGTCACCTACGCCGCCAAGAGCATGGTTAGTTGGTTTTGAACGCTGGGTTGAAACGAGGACTGACCAGGCACCATGCGAATAGCATGGTTATCACTTTGTCACTGGAGAAGGCCTATATTTTGATCGGTTTCAAGAGATCTTGGCTAATTTTCCGCCATTCTTGGTAGTCGTTGGCCGATATTTCGTCATGATTGGTATGTTTTGACGCGGGGAACGGCCACAGGGCTGCTCTGAGAAGTGAGAGCAATGATGTAATGAGGGCTTATTCTTAACACGGTTTGAACGAATCCTTGTGAAGCAGTGTGTCAGACGCAATCGAAGGTTGTTGCTTGACACAGCGAGATATTTGTGAGAGTTTGTGATCTCTTATCAATCGGCCAATCACGCGAGCTGATGTGTATTTGTGCGTGAACATGATCGATTGGGTTCGGCTCCCCTCTCATCTATCGTTCCCATAGCTGTCATAAGGTGTCGAAGGGCGGCGAGGCCTTTGATGACCCCCACCGGGTGATTCTCTAATTAGCAGTAGGACTGATGGCTTTTGAGTGTACTTTGTCTGAACAAGGTTTTATTGGGTGGGAAAGGTCAGGAACGTGATAGTCAAGCGATTTAAGGTGCACTCTTTGCATGCGAAATGGCGGAAGAGGGACGTTTGAGAAGGGGAAGCGTTTATGCACGCGTAATTTAAATTTCTGGGTGCGATTATCGATCCTCCTTTCATTCAAACATTATTTGCCGCGTCCTTTGCCATTGGAGTATAGTGGCAGTGATGAAGGAAAGGAGGGGGGGAAGGGGAAGGGGAAGGGGACTAGTCGAGGTGAGGCATATCGATTTCTTCCTCCCCTCCCTCTTCTTCCCCCTTCTTCCCCCTTCTTCCCTCGCCCTTCCCATTCGAATGGTCTCGTAGTGTGACAGAGAGCAGAGGAGCCTTGAGTGACCCCCACCTGCCACTCGGAGAGGAGATCAGGGGAGGGAGAGGGAGAGGACGGTTTAGAGGGGAGGGGGGGAGGGAGAAGGTCAGGGGTAAGGAAGAGGGAGAGGGAAGGATGGGAATGAGAAGAACAGTTGGGAGAGGAGAGAGAGAGGGAGGCTGATACCTCGAGGAACACAGACCGAGAAAGTCACGCGATTGGAAGAGGGTAGAGGGAGAGGGAAGGGGTCGAGAGGGATTATGCAGAGTGGGAACGATGCTATTGGAGTGCTGAGCTAGGGACCAACTGAGGGGCCTTCTCTCTTCTCCTGTCACGATTAACTAACATAAAATCGTATGTATAAGAGCTTAGTAAGCTTGAAGGTTGGACAGGCCAATTAAGAAATGGAAATCATTCGAGTTGAGCAAAAATCGATAATCGCAGGTCGACAAGTGCCAGGAGGCCCGTCCTCACGTCATCGACGGCAAGACTGTCGACCCGAAGAGAGCTGTGCCCAGAGACGCCAATGATCGTGGAGCCGGAAATGTTTCTTCAAAGAGGTGAGGAGGGATTGTTGATTGGATCACTTCGTTTTCAAAGACTTAGTTAGGTGGAACTGGCGAGAAGTGCCACGGGATGCGAATGATCGCGGCGCCGGAATTGTGTCTTCGAATAGATCAGTGAGAGTTTCTGGTGGGTCAAAGATTGAGTTTTGAACAAAGCGCCTAAAACTCCTGAAATGCTGGAACCGGAAATGTGTCCTCGAAGAGGTGAGGAGGGATTGTTGATTCTTCTATTTCCTCCTCCCTTCTCCTTATAGTTAGGTGTTATTGGCGAGAAGTGCCAAGGGGGTGCGAATGCTCGAGGAGGTAGTCCAGAGGATATATGGAGCTTTAGCACTCGGCAAAATGATGATAGAGGAGAGGTGCGAAGCCAGGCTAGTGTTGAGTGATATGGGCATTTGATTGATTATAATATAATTAATTGATTGATTACCTAATTACCTCTCATCATATCGCCGAGTGTCAAAGCTCCTCATCGCCTTCTGGAATATCTCCTTTTTCATTCGCACCCCTTGGCACTTCTCGCCAATACCACATAATTAAATGATTAATTAATTAACTAATTAATTAAAATCTCAGACTGTACGTCTCCGGGATCCGCGAGGAGCACACGGACGACATGCTCAGCGATTACTTCGGCAAGTTCGGAACGATCGAGAAGGTTGACATCATCAAGGACAAGGTAATCGATACCCTGCTCTCTCCGTTTCCCATACTCTCTCGCCTGCCTATCAGCCTCAACATTGCGCGCAATTTTCAGCGCAGAGAGCATTTTCACCATTGTATTTTTGGAATATGATCATTGAAAGTTCATTCCAGGCCACCAACAAGAACCGCGGGTTTGCCTTCGTCAACTTCCTCGATTATGATTCCGTCGATCAGTGTGTGATTCTGAAGTCTCACCACATCTCCGGATACAGATGCGACGTGAAGAAGGGATTGTCGAAGGTGAGGGCATCTGGGCACTTGTGCGTCTAGACTACCTTGATCACTTCCTTACTTGTGATCGAGCTAGAGTAGCAGTGGCTCAAGCAGTACAATATAGTTACTAATTATTTAATTCGTTGGACTATTAATTGATTACTTTTTCCAGGAGGAAACCGCCAAGGCCCAACAGAACGAGCGCGACCGCATGGACAGAAACAATCGATCGAGAGGATTCGAGGGAGGAAGAGGAGGAATGGGAGGTGGCGGAGGAGGAGGAAGATATGGTGGAGACCAGGGAATGGGAGGAGGAGGAGGGGCGTGGGCTGGATATGGAGGTGAGATATTTCATAACATTTTTACTTTTAGTTACAACAATTGAAGCGAAAACACAATTAATATTTATCAATTATCTATTTAAAATATAATAATTCCAGGTGGTCAGCAACAGCAAAGCGGTGGCTGGCAGGGGTACGGTCAGCAGTCCGGAGGCGGAGGATGGGGAGGCGCCCAGACTGCACAGCCAACACAGAGCTGGGGAGGAGCAGCGACTCAGGGAGCTTATGGAGGTGCGTGTGCTTCCTTACACTCTTCCTTATCTCTTCCTTATTGATTAGCTCAAACACATTCAAAAACGTGTGCACCGCAATCATAAGAATCGAGAACGATCTGATAGAATCTTTGCCTAATAGTAGTAGTAATTAGTAAGTGTTTTCTTTAAAAATGCTAGTAATTAACTAACAAATCTCCCTTCCAGGCGGCGGCTACGCTCAGCAGGCAGCTACGCAGTCGTGGAACGCGCAGCCTCAGCAGCAGGCAGCTGCAGCCTGGGGCCAGGGCCAGCAGGCATGGGCCGGAGCCCAAGCTGCCGGAGGCACCCAGTCCTACGGCGGAGGCGGCTACGGAGGCCAGAGCCAGCAAGGCAGCAGGAGATACTGAACCCCGATCCCTTCGTCTGATCCTCTCTTTCCCCCTTTGTTAATCTCTTCTTTGACCTGCTAGAGATTCTGATTCCCTAATTGATCTGCCCCTGTAGAACTTATATTCCCAACACCAACTTCCACATGATCAGCCCAGTCCAGCACAAAATGTTTTCCTTGTTATGTTCGAATCTCTGCCCCGGATTAGGCTGTAACTGAGACCAAACTTTGTGCAACCCCTCGATACTCGATTTCCCATAATGTCACATGGCCTTACGATACTCCACTTCTAATTTATTTTTGCCTTACATTAAAATTGTGTCAGGATAAATTGAGAAATTAAATGAAATGTGAACAATATTACTCGAGTGGTTCAGCTTTTCTCGTTTGAGCTTCTTGCTTCCTGTTGTTTGCTTGCTTGGCAAATTCAGAGTTCACAGATCAAGGACCCCATCACTCAATGGTTCGTTATATTAGCATGCCAGTTCAGTTTGGAGAGTGTCTCGCTCTCTTGCATCTCCTCTAACCAAGCTGTGTCTATTCGGGCTTAAGACGTCTCTCAATCGAAGAAAACAGCTTGTCAGGTAGAATCTCACTTGGTATGGTCCCTGGCCTTTCGGACTTCATGGAACATCGATGATCATGGAACGGTGTGTGAACTCCATCTCCATCTTCGACCGCTTGTTAGATTGGTTCTTCACAGTTGGCATCAGATTTCGAGTCAGCATCTCCGATATTCAATGATTCACCACTGTGCTCGATTAGTTCCAGTTTAGGTTATCGAGTATCTCTTTCTCTCTTTCCCCCTTCCCTATCCACTGGTCACATTGTCTCTCATAAGGCTCTATTCGTTTCGCAGCAGAAAAAAAAACACTAGATCGGCGAGTAAGTGAACACTCTGTGCCCAACCATTGCAAGTTCCCCATTCAATCAATCGAGTTGTTCTATCCATGTGCTTCCTTTTTTATGGCAATCCACTACTGACTGCCACCTATTTCCAGTTCTCCTTCTACACAAGATTCATCAGTCTGCGTGTTTTAATAAAACAACATCATAAGCCCATTCAGAATGCCACTATCTGCCACCGTCGACGCAGTCATTCTCGCCATCGTTGTCATCTTTGCAATCATCGTCATCTACGAAAACCTCCCGTGCCACGGTGGGCGTTCATCATCGTTTATTAAGGTTGACAAAATGTTCAACAGAAGAGCAAAGATGATCTCGTAGATAGAACAACTCAATCTTTCCGTCTTTTCTCGATCTTTTGTCAATCTTTTCGGTTAAAATACTACTTCAAATTGTCGATGCGTCATCTTTGCTTCCTCCCGTACACGGAGAAAGAAGATGTGGCCAAGGTCTGGTACAAAGACTGGCGACGATCATGAATTCATGCCCGAATCTGCTCATCTGCCATGGTAAATTCGCATATTTCTTTGACGATTGACTATGTCTCTGAAGAGGCTCAAGGGAGTGAATGTGGTAAAAAACTTGGCACATTTCCAGTGCGCCCAAACAAGCCGCTGAGGTCGAAGCTTCACGAGGCGTCGCTCGGTCAGTTCTGCTGCTTGGTGAGTTTCTTTGATTGAGATTGCTATTCGCATGCATGGTTCGAGTACATGCTGCTAACGGAGAGTAGAGCAGTGTGAATAGCAATAGAAACCTGATCTGTGTGATCTGTGATCTTTCAGACTGGCTGCACTTTCCACGAGCTGATCGGGGCTGTATGCTACAGATCTCCATCTCCAACCACTTGCCCAGCTACAATCCCTGACTTCACCCACACCTGTCCGATAGACGGCGCTCACTGCCTCTGAAGTAATCATTTTGGAACTCTTCCCCCATGCTCAACCCTTTCATCCGTCACGTTGTATTTCCACCTTCACTGAAATCACTGAAATTACTCATGAGTTTCTCATTTTTTTTTCATTCCATCGACTGCGCCCGGTTTTTGTACTGTTCCAGTGATAAATGAACATTCACTCTATTGTATTTCCCCCTCTACCAAACTTGTATTCTGATTCTCGGCTGAGAGTTTACATAGTCGTTTCATAGAATACAATGATTCACACCAGAGTTGGATCTGTTTCAGATTGCGTTATCGAGTAACACTTTCTCTCTTTCTCTGTTCCATCTCCTCTTTCATCACTGTCTCTCTTCTTTCTCTACTCGTACTTCTCTCGCCTCTCAACCGACAAAAACAGTTGCTTAACCGAACAAGGAGGTGAACACTCTCTGTGCTCAAGCGTTGGTGGCTGTTGGCTGTTAGCCCGATGCACAGTTCTGCTATTTTTCTTCTTAATATAACCTTTCGCTACTTTCGTTCGATCAATCAAATCACATCTTATCTTACAACATCTATTCAGAATGTCGCCCAAGGTGGAGACTGTCATCCTCGCCATCGTTTGCATCACTGCTCTAACTGTCGTCTACAACAATCTCTCTCCTACTCCTTCCTCCCATGAAGAAAAGATCTGCGGTCTCAAGATGATTCAGAAGATCGACTTTATCCTTCACTCGTGCGTTAAGCTGGTGAGAGACCATGGTAAGTCTTTCTCGTAAAAGTAAAGGTAAAGACAACCCCGTATTCGAAGCACTTGCTATATTTAAAGGACGGTTCAGTCCGTAGGGCCTAATCAATTCTTCGGACCTACTTTGCCGCGTGATCTAGTCACTACCAATTCCATTTGCGTGGGGGCTTGTCACTCTAACTAAAACGAGAGCCAATTGACAGTATTACTCGAGTGTCTCTTTTGCTGAGATCGGCTAATTGAACAACTAAGATTTATTCTATCTATATTTCGCAGTTCGCCCTCACGAGCCGCTAAGATCCAAGCTCCACGGACCTCCGTCGATTATCCGCCGCTGCTGCGATGTGAGTCAATCCTCTCACAATCTCTTCTTGCTACCCGATGATTCATTGATTTGCAACCACGACTATGCGTTACTTGAGGAGTTCCTCGGATGAGTGTCTACCCACTCACTCCGACCCCATCCCCGCGCTAGGCAATCTAATGTATAGAATGAGTGAAACTTATCCATTCTTCAGGGGAACTCCACAAGTGCCGACTAGGATTTCCAATTGAAACAACAGCATGAATTCGACTTTATCTATTTGATAACGGCTCTTCCAGACGGGCTGCACAACGAATGAGATGGTTGAGGCTCTGTGCTACGATTCGGCATCTCCGACTATTTGCCCTGCCAAATTCCCCGACTTCATCGCTCTCTGCCCTTTGGATGGAGACCACTGCGCATTCGAATGAATCATCCTCGTTGTCCGTCGTAAACACTCCGAAGCATTGACAGTTTGTAAGGTTCTCGTTGCAACTCTTCCCTTATCATATGCTCAATTTTTCTCCAAGAATCCAATTCAAACGTCGATTTTTTCATAAAGACATAATTTCCCGCCCGAACCCTACGCCAACGAGGACCACGTGTTCTAGTTTCTGAATTCATTGTAGTCTTTGCACTCTAACACTTGCCTGTACCATGTGCTGATAAATCATTTTAAGAAATTGTCAATATTTATCGGTTCATGAAGATCCGAATAGAGCAAACATAGAACACTTTTTAAGCTAATTGATGTGGGGCTTTCAATTCACATCTCGCCAGCCCTTCCCGCACTGAAGAGCGCCTTCTGGTTCTCCTGAGATCAACAAAACACTGTTAACACCTTGCGTAGTTCATTTGCATCAACCCGTCAATATCTCAAATGTTCGATGAAGGACAAGTCATACAACAGTACCTGATGCCGGCTGAACTCCGGGTAGCTGACGAGCCCGTTGCCATCAAAGTCCATTTCCTGAACAGAATACTATTACAACACTGTACTCAAGAGCTTTCGGAGTCAGATAGCTTGTGTGCCTACACACTCTCCGATAATTATAAAGCAGTGTTTTTGGAATAGGATCTCGAAAACGGGATAGTGAGTAGGTCACAAAACGAGAAAATGAGAGCAGATTCACCTCGAGAGTCTTGTCAATGCGTTTGATGAACGCCTCCTCATCAGCGATCGGATTGCCCGGCACTGGAATGCAGAAATTTATGAATAAGTATATCATAATGGTTTGTCGTAAAGCGTTTATCTAAGCTTTCGCGGTGAATTCTTGCTTTAGATATCCGAAACACGAGAGGAATTCAGAATTGAGATAATTAGACCGATCAAACTCACTGCTCGATCCCTTCTCGTGGCCGTGCGACATCATCTTGAGGATCTGAATACGGAACATAGTTACAGTAATTAGAAGTATTCGTGTAATTCGCGACTATTTGCCACCGGTTGATGGGCAGAAGTTGAGAATACGTATAACTTTCTAGCGAGCGCGGGGTTTCGTGGCACCCCGCTGTCCCTGATGCAATATATTGAGAGAACTTAAGAAAACTTGAGCAAGGAGAATGTGACAGAGCCTGTCGCAAAAAAGTAGCCAAACCAACCTCGATTCCGTCCACCATATTGTCCTTGTTCAGGTCGCACATCTCGAAGTAGAGGAACCTGAGAAACTTTATTTCAACATAGAGCCAAGTAAAGGAGCCGCTTGCAAGCTTTCAATGACGTGGAAGTGTCCTCAAAGGCGTAATAGCCTATTATCTCATACTGCCTAGGAAAGCATTGCGAGCCCCATCTAGAAAACATTTGCAATTGAGATGGTCAACCAATATCGTATTGAGCGCCAGATCATCAGTTTAAACTATCTTTGACCGTGTGGAGAAACAATGATAAAAATACCTCGTCCGTTGCGCCTCCATGTGCGTTGGCAGATCGATCTTGTCGCCCATATGCTCACGGAGGTGACTGGAAATGGTATCGGTTGAAGAATAGCACACATATTTCTTGTCTAGTCTGAAACTAATGACTAAGAAGCTGTTAAGAGACCATTAAACGTCGTAAATGGCAGAGGATAAGCTACACTAAGATTGCGATTCGGAAAGGCATCGGACCACTTACGCCTCGTCTTTGACGTCAGATGCCTCTCCGAAGTTGTGATCGTGATCGTGATGATCATCTTGGGAGTGAGCAACTGAAAGTTAGTGTTACTTCTGCGAAAATCTAACCGACGAACGTCGTACATTCAACACTGAGTCCGCCCAATTCGTCTGACTGTGCCATTATCACGCATTTTCTCGCTCAATTTTACCGACTAGAGAGCGTGCGGACTGGGAATAAGATATCATTGTTCAAAGGTCAAGAAATCTATAACGCACGGTTGGAAGTTGGGGATGAATGTAGGTTATTTTCTCTCGCGGGAAGTAAGAACGTACCGAACAGCTCAAAAAATATCACTGATCAGGTACTAACCAATTACAAGAAGAGCCGCAACGACGACAGCTAGCAGCCTCTCCATAGAAAGCGACGTGGACTATGTGCCATCAAAGGGGACGAAATAGCCCTCGACGAGCAATACTCGGGGACTCTCTCTATTCAACATGCTCTCTCGTTGTGGCTAACAATCTCGGTCTCTCCAATATGAATGCTCTCTCGCATTTTATGACCAACCGAGATAAGAGATATTGATACGTTCAATGCTCGAACTCCCCATTTGCCATGCCCTCTCGCTCTGTCTAACCAACGAGAGATCAGATGCAATTTGGAGGTGCTGCTTCTCCCCGATCCTTCCACGTTTCAATATCTATTCACTGGCCGCGTAGCTCTGATATTGCAATGCGCCGCCTAGTTATTGAAATCGCTTATTGCATTTACACCAGGGGTGAAGCGGTTCGACAAGGATACACTGCTCGTGTGCGAATAAGGGTATTTGAAGATTATTTGAAGTAATGAATCGATGCAGTAGGAACTGACAATGCTACGTGCTAAAATCATTCTGAAATTGTTCCCATATGATTCTCTCTGAGAATTCTTCATTTCGCTTTGTTTGGTAGGAGAAAATCAACATTTCCGGCAGCAGCATCTGATTCTACTGTCTTCTCAGCAATCTCAGCGCTCTCGTATTACATCACAATACAATCCAACATCTATCAGGCACTCCATGCTAGGCGAAGCAGACAAACTGTAAGATGTCAGAGGAGCGTGCTAAAGAAGATGGAGACTGAAGGAATCGAACCAACGGCCTTGCGATACGTATGCGACTGCTCAACCACTGACCGGAGCTCGTATATCCACTGGTTCGAGCTATGGTCTTTGGGCGCGGCATCTCACAGGGCTCTTACACACCCCTACGAAACTGCAAATAAAAGGGGCGAAATGGCCATCGGCGAACTCTGTTCAGACTCTTCCCATCTGTCATGCTCTCACACTCTGTCTGACGATCGAAAGTGAACAAGAAGGTGTTTCACTATGCCCAAATAGGCTGACTCTCGCTATTTTCCATGTTCTCTCGTCCTGTCTGACTTGCGAGAGAAAAGACGGAATCTTTATACATTGTACTACATCGATTGACCCTCTTTCTAACCTGCAAGATTGCAAATGGGACGACGATATTCAAAACACCACGCTCATTTCGCGTCACAACATATTCATCCCCCTTCAATGCTGCTCATCGAATTGATTTGATAGTGCAATGATCCGGCCTCGTAATCGGATTAGCTTCCTCGGTGAAAAGGATCAACCGTCTCGCCCTCTCAATTTCGTGTACTCTCTCGTCGACCAGAGGTGCGAGAGAGCGAAGGAAAGTGAGAGAACCGTCGCACAACAGTGTAGTGATCCCTCCGCTACTCGTCTTTGCAGTTCGATTGGGCCAAATCGTTTTCCCTTGCGCAGTCGAGGCAGAACGCAGTGCACTAGCGAACTTTTCTTGAACAATTTCCTTTTCGTTTTGGTGTTAAGCCTTGAGACCTTTATATCTTCCTCACAAATGCTCCGTCTGTCGATCTTCCGTCGACCGATGTGCCTTGAACTCGAAGTCTCTCCTCCTGTTTCTCTGATAGTGCAATACCCCGCGTTGTAATTCGATTAGCATCCGCAACGAAAAAGGTCGACGAGGGAGCAATCCGCTTACTCTCTCAATTTCGTGTACTCTCTCGTCGATCAAAGGTGCGAGAGTCAGAACACAGCAATGGAATACGATCCCTCCGCGCCCTCTCCGCTATCGTTCGATTAATGCAAAGCGCTCTCGCCTTTTTGTTGATATAAAACGTCGTGAACACACAAGTTGTTCCTTTAGATTTCCTCGTTTCGATACTGAAATACAGTGATAGTCCTCCCTCGATGCTTTTTTATCACGGTCAGAATGTTGATCTCCTTATTTTTATCCTACCCCAATGATTCCTCGCTCATATGCGCTGTCTTCACTGCCATTTTCGAATTCGCTGATCAGAAGTGTTCTCGAATCTTCTTCTGTATCAGCATCAATGGCCAACGTCTTAGTCCCCAGTGATTACCAGATACTGCCTTGCGCGCTTTATTTAGTGTTATTACCGAGCTCGCTAATCAGATGCTCTATAATCCTCCCCATCTCAGGATCTCATGGCCAACGTCTCAGTCCCCGGCAGTGAGATCCCGGGCGGAGACCCGCAGTGCACCTACTCGAACGTAGTGGAGAAGGCCACTCAACTCGGCGTCACCCCTCAGCAAATCCTCCAGGCGAGTATTTGACCCTGATATCCTTAGGTTTACCTGGATCTAACGCGGTAGTGTGACGTAATCGATTGATCCTATTAAAGTTTCCAGCACTCTTTAATCTGTTATAGATCGTGTAGGTCAGCCTCGGGAATGAGCTGAGGGTTTTGTTTTTTTAGTTTTATAGTTCACATCACAATCGTTCAGGACGCCCAACTGGTGTTCAAGCTCGGGAGCGTGCAGTATGCCAAGGGCGGCGTCCTCGTTGTCCAGCCCCTTCCTCTCCCCGTTGTGGAGTCGGAGCGATTCGACCGAGAAGTCACCTACCGGGGACCCAACAAGGTACCACATTATCGATTCGATGGTTAGATCTACACGAGAATGAGTGGGCGTCGAGACATCGAATCGTTTCCTCCTCTTCAAGTACTTCTAGACTTCTCCGGAAGGTCGACTTCGCCAGAAATTTAATTGAATTTGAGCATACTATTTTCCTTCCGTTCGTCTATCCTCTCTAAAAGCATCCAACAGATGCTTATATCATCGAGTTTTGGTTCTCAAACGAGTGCGTGCAGTAAGCGCACGTCATGATTGTATCCCGGGGCTCTACTTACCGTGAAGAGTGTCTATTCCTGATTCATCCCTGACCTTTAACCCTTTTCCAGAGGCGAAAAATCTCAAATGATGTTGACTACTGATCGAAACACATTGAAGGGCATAGATAAATTATTATTTCCTTGCAGGTCCGCCTGACTCTCGGCCTTCATTTCGTCGCCGAGTACGGCTATGAGCGTAATTACGACTACCGTCTCTACGAGGATCGAAGTGGAAGGCTCTTCGTTCTCGAAGAGTTATGGGTTGTCGATTGAACCCAGAGGTCATCAGAGCTAAACAGTCGCCTCTTGCATTCTCTCTTTCTTCGTATTCCCTGTTCACATCCAACACCACGATTTTCGCTTGTTCTGCAAGGTTCTGAGCCTATTCTTATTTGGTATCTCTAATTATCACGATGATGTGATTCTTGTCTTATTTGGTGTTATTTCTTGTGATAAATTATTGCTCGTACCCACTTATTGCGAGAAACGATCGATTTCCTACGTGATCACACGAGTCATCATTATTTCAAGAACATTTCCTGTTCCCGATTCAATTGATGCTCTGTTCATTGCAAATCGCACTGGATTTCAAGGGCATTATGAGATCTCATCTCTCATTTCGCCGACTCATCCCCTGTTATGATCGAGATCGCCGATTGATACGGGGGCGAAATCTAGATCGGGCAAAGGGAAGGTCAGCGGGAAAGTGAAAGTGCACGGGAAACGGGTATGCAAATGGCCCCTCTCGGGCACTCACTCGATCACTGATAGGATCTAGAGGGGCAGACAGAGCGAGAAAGCGTGGGAAATGGAGAGACGCAGAGATTAGACGGGAAAGGGGGAGAGGGGGGAAATGGAGGAGGGAGAAGGTGGTGAGACTCTCCCGATCTCTCATGATCCTTCTTAGGCCAGTTAGCGGGAGAGATCATGGGAAGGGACAGATTCAGATAGGAAACAGGCGAAAGTCGACAGGGAGAAGAGGAAAGAGCAGGAATCTCTCGACTAATCTCACTATCTCATCGATAGAGCGAGAGAGCATGGGAAATGGAGAGAGACTGAAGAAGGACGATAAGTGAAAGTGGGCGGAGAGAAGGGGAAACGGGAGGAGGATGGCAACAGTGGATCAGATCTGAGAGCATCCCTCAGTTCGCATCGAATACAATGGACAAGGAGGCCGCGTATGAAATGTGAGTTCCCATCTTCTCCCTCACCCTTGTGACTATCGGCTTCTGAGCTCGATCTATACTGTCCAGTGGCAGTCACAAGATACCGATTTCCATTTGACTTCTCTTTCCTAGTATCAATCTCTCTAATCGGTGGCTGTCACGAACTATACATAGCCGAACCTTGCCTAACCTTGCCTGTAGACACACTATCTCATCCTACAGTAGCCAACCGTAATCCATCCCAGGGCGATGCGTCGCATGGCCATCGGAGTCATCCTTTCATCTTTTTATTGGGCCTAGAATGCTTAGAATGTCTTGCAGTACCCCACGCATCACCAACCTTGCTACAATAGCCCCGAGTTACCATTACCCGATCCCGAAGCTACTGGTTTCAGGGCGATGCGTCGCATGGCCATCGGAGCCGTCGTCCTCTCGACCGCTTCTCTCGTCTCGATCCTCATCGCGACGCCCCTTCTCCTCATCCAGATCCAGTCCCTGCACAGTGATGTCATCGGAGAGACTGACTTCTGCAAGGTACGGTAGTTTCCGTTGAACTCGTTGCTGAAAAGTGCAAATCCCCGAATGATATTTGGAACAACTTTCTCTTTCATAGCACCATGTTGCTCTCTCACGCAATACTGATCAGAATATGAGGGGGACAAACAACTTTCACTCTCATCCAGTCCCGTAGTTAGGGACACAGTACACTGATTGCAAAATCCTTTCTTGCAGATTCGCACTCGTGCTTTCTTGATGTTGGTGCAATCATTAGTCACAACTTGGTCTCATTAGTCACAACAGCGAACTTGTTATGAGTCCGAGACAACGAAAGTTGTTTTGAAGAACTCTCACTTTCTAAGCAAATCTCAACGTTCTCTCACGCAGTACAGATGAGATTATGAAGGAAGCACAAACAACTTTCACTCTCATTCAGACCCGCACTTAGACACAGATCATACTGATCGCAACAACCTTTCTTGCAGATCCGCACTCGTGACATGTACAGTCAGCTCGTCTCTCTCGAACCACAATCTGTGACGAGGATGAAGAGAGAGGAGGGAGGACACTGGGACTTCGGCAAGTGGATCCCCGATGGAGGAGCCGGAGGAGGTACTTGGTCGTGTTTGTGATTGGCAGTACGAACGACACAATGATTTTGGCCAAAATGATCTCCACACGACTTCAGGAGCCGGAAACGAAGCGGCTGCCACCGGTTACGAAATTCCGGGGTCCTACGACACTCCCACAACCGCAGCTCCCGTGTATGGTGAGAATCGTAATCTGACAAATCGATAACTGATTTAAAAAGGTTGATGTTGAATCGATGGCTTCCTTTCCAGGAGACGCCGCTGTTGAGGCCGACGTCGGATCCGCGTGCGGTTGCACCTGCATGCAAGGTGAGGGTTTAGATCTCCTCTAGCGATCCTTTCGAACTTTTTCAACGTTTCTACCTTTTGTGCATCTGGACTACTATTCTTATCATACAGAGTTTCCACTCGGGTACTAGAGAAGAGCTCAGGCGCTGACTTCTATGGCGATTTTCAAAAGAACGAAACAATCAGGTGATCCTATCTATCTCAGGCCCGATGGGAGCACCTGGAGAGCCGGGAGACGACGGTGCTGACGGTATTGATGGAGAAGTCGGAGTGGCTGGCAAGAGCGGAAGGGTGGGTCTCGAAACTACGATTCCGTAGCCTACTTTATCGATCGCATTGCAGCCTACTCCTTTTTCGTAGAATTCGCACACTACAGTATTCGATCGATTGATACCGTATCCATAGAAATATACTACATCACCTTCAGTTTCGTACCAAATGCTACTGTCAAAATTGCCAAACTGTAACTTGATGTATCTCAGAACGGAGAGATCGTTGCCTCGGACGGTGTTGTGAACGAGCCCTGTGTCATCTGCCCGCCCGGCCCCATCGGACCTCCCGGAACTGCCGGCAACAAGGGACCCCAGGGTGATTATTACGGTAGTTTGTGTAAGGCCACAGTCTGAGACCGAGTAGCAATGGTCGAACTATCTCTCTCAATCTGTCTTTCTTCCGTATTCCATAGTCGAGAGATCATGAGGAATGAAGAGTGTCAGTAGGTTGATCTGGTCAAGAGGTTGCGATAGCGATAGTGAAAGTGATAGCAATCTCTGTTCAAGGTCCGCGCGGAGCTCCGGGAGCGCCGGGCATTGACGGACGCAGGGGAGAGCCGGGCATGATCGGACCGGCTGGACCGATGGGAGTGCCTGGACCGGAAGGAGCAAGAGGCAAGAAGGTGAGAGCACTCTTGTTCTCAGGCTTCCTTGACACAAATTCACCGAAAATTTGCCGAAATTGTTGATATTTGATCCTGTTTTGGAATTCAATCTGATTTTATCTCGTCCAAGACTCATCTTAGACCTCTCATAGTCTCAACCTCTCCATGCTAGGGTGAGGACGGTCGAGTCATTGCTGTCAACGGACCTCCCGGACTCGTCGGAGTGCGCGGACCTCAGGGCAGAAAGGGCGAGAAGGGATCGAAGGGACGCGCCGGCATCGCCATTCCCGGCCCCCAGGGACCCGTCGGAGAGGTAAGTTCGCGATCTATCTTATGGGATACGGTAACTAAGGGCTTAGTACGGTAGACGAGCTTTTCGCGCTTCTCAGGAACCAGTGAGAGAGGAGAGTTTGCGATTCACGGAATTAGGATCGGAAAAGGAGAATCGCAATATCGTAAACATGTCTTTCATTTTGCAGGCCGGCCGCGTGGGTCGTGCTGGTCGCCACGGGCGTCCCGGACCTCAGGGAAGCTTCGGTCTCGCGGGAAAGAACGGATCCTGCGACCACTGCCCTCCTCCCAGAACCCCGCCCGGATATTAGAGAGGAAAATAAAACTCTTGTTCTCTTTCTCTTCACTTTTATTACCCTTTCGCCTGTTTCGGTGTATGAATTGGACTGTAGTCGGTTCGCTTGACTCAATAAAGCAATCGCTTCATTCGAAACGTGAAAGGAACAGTAAGAAGTAAGAAGTAAGAAGAATAGTGCCATGAGAGTGTTTCGATCGTCCTAGTGCAACTTGCAATCGTGGGAAGCGATTTGTGTGATTCAGCCCGAATGTTGCTCGCAAGGCACTACAAATGCCATGAGAGAATGATGTCCTAGAGAGCATTGGGTAGGGAGCAAGGACTGCAGGGGAGTGCTCTGGAATGTGTGAATTTTTCCGAGGACGAGTTGACTCTGCATTTAGGCAAGGGATTCAACTGAATACTGATTTTTCCGAGCATGAGAACTGTGATATTTGCTCGGTCCACTAACTCAAGCACTTGTTTTCACTCACTTCGGCTGTCTTTCCTCATGCCCAGGTTCATCTCAATTATGTACAATGTGCACGCTTCAGCCAGCACGGATCCTGGGATCCTCGTCGAGATATTCCTAGCGCTTTCTCACAGACGAAAAACAAGGAGAGAGTTCCGAGCGGCGACAAAATCGTGGGAGCGCACGTTCTCTGTGCAACTGTCTGCTTCTCTTCAATACCCCTGCTCTCTCGCTCCGTCTAACCGAGCGTGTGAAATGTAGAGAAGGTGGGAAGACTAACCTGTTCAAAGAGGCTCTCTCCATTGCACATGCTCTCTTGCTCTGTATGACCGGTACGAGGGTGATAGTGTGGGGAATGGCAACGTTTGTGATAACCTTTAGCTTCTCGCTCTGTTCCAAGCAGTGTTAGGCCTGAGGATTGATACTCACTCGGTTTCCCGTCTGATACGCAACTTATTCCTCCGCAATCATCGGCAGTGATGGACGATACTGAGGTTAGGATTTTGTCTTATTCACTGATCGAACTTGCAGCGAGATTGAGTTTAATCACCTTCAAGCTTCGATTGAGAAGAATTTTTGCAGGCTCAAATCCTTGCGATCTACGATGCCACCACCACTGGATTCATCGTGGTTCTCCTCCTCGTCACTACTCCTCTAGCGATCACTGCCTATTGGAGACTGCTCAGTGCGAGGCAGTTTAGGAGCAACTACTCCATTCGGATGGTCGTGTTGAATGGAGCCGCGGTTAGTTCACTCTTTCACCTTGCAGACCACTCTTTCACCCATCATTGCCCACTGTTCTTATTAGAGCCGTATCAATGATCTGTAAATAATGAGATAGTAACGTTTCCAGGAACTGCTCAACTGCTTCTTCTTCACTATCTGTAACCAGTTCACTACTTTTCCGTTCGCCTATCCATTCTATGCCTTTATTATGAGGTACATTCAGTGCACAACTGAAGTAATAAGTCACAATTTAGGTACGAAATCGCTTGGGTGCTTGCATCGATTACAGCCTTTCTCAATATCCTTGCTATTCACACTCGATTTTACGTTGCGATCACTCGTCTCGCAGCTCTTTTTCCATATCTGTTCATGAAAATAGTTGAGGATTAGCCTTTTTCATAGTTATGGATGAGCGCAATTCCAGAATAGTCCAATCATCTTTCTCATTTGCGCAGTAACAACCATCCTTGGAACAATTCCTGCAATTCTC
>LS509767.1:120241-132258 GCA_900490845.1 Pristionchus japonicus | reverse complement strand
TATGTGTTGATTGGAGGCCGTATGCGTTAACACGTATGAGCAAAAAACGTAAACACGCTAAATTTGAAAGAAAACAGCGAAAATAGGCCAAATAAGGAAAATACAAAATTGTGAAATTACGGTAGCGTGCATCCACACCATGGTGTGATTTACGAAACCACACAATGTTCAATACTACGGCTTGTCGAATCACTGTGAAGGTCAGACACATACTACTACGTTCTAAAAGCTAATGGATTTGATCTTCTAATAGTTTCATTAAGAGGGTTATGGTATACAAACAGAGGATTATTCACTTCTTCTATGCACTGTAATGATACACTCATTTCTCTATGTAATAGAATGCTTGTTACCAGAAGAGATCTGCACATTGTAAGCTGAACTATTCATTGGTTGAAGTTAGGGATGGCTTCGCAAGAGACGCTCTCTTCATTTTACACACTCTCTCACCGTGGAGAGAGTAGAGAGAGAGTGCGCAATGAGGAGAGTCTCTTCTTGACAAGCCATCCACATTAACCATCCGAAAGTCATAATCGCAAGCAATCATTCAGCTGGTGAAAGCAAAGGGAACTATTTGTGGAGACATATCATTCAACATTGGAAACAACAAAATCCCATGCACCGATGACCATTATAATATCACTCAGGCAAAGACAAATGCTTATTTTCTCCAATCGAACGATAATTATGCTAATTTATAGGCATTCCTCGATTCGAAATTCGAGTCCACTGCTAAATTCGTATTGGTTGTTGAGGCAGGAGCTACATTAGAGAGATTGCAAATGGGAACATTCTTCACCAGTTTCCCCAACTCGATAATTGTTACGGTAAAGTGTTGGTAGATTCGTTTGCCTTCTGTAGGAATAGAAAGGGTGAAGATAATGACAAAGAGAGAGAAGAAATATGCACCAATAGAGAGAGAAAATGAAGAGCTGCGAGAGAGGGAGAGAGAAAGAGAAATTTTCCTAGTTCAATTGGACGTATTATAGGGCTCTGGACAGAGTGACATGCGAACGAGAGCTATGGTGGCTCGCATAGTGACTGAACTGGACATTCCCGGATTCATAATGGGAGATTGTGATGGGCATGGTTTCGTTATTGTAACGTCATTCAAGTAAGGTTATGGGTATATATATATCTAGTTCAATATCGTCAGGTTCGGTAGTCAGAAGAGAACAATAATTAGAGAGGAAAAGAATGCGAAATCTCCATCTCTGGTGCACATCGGTGTTCTCCCATCTCAGCTATCCGCACTGAATGTAACGGATTCGATGAGAGTGATGAACGAGAGAGAACTAAGGATGTGTGAGAAGCTACTCAAAAGAGTACTCGATATTGGAGACAATCGAATGGCTGAAGAAGTGAATTTTGGAAATTATTAGTTTAAAAAAAAGTATGATTCAGCTATCTATTTTGATGAAAGAAAGGGAAACGTGCTCGCTAGAGTCGTTAAGTGAAGACCAGATAAAAGCATTGATAAACAATGCTCTTAATCCTTCTTCTCTCATCACTCTCTCTTCACTGAATAACGGTTCAACTCTTTTCGACTCCTCAAATCCCCCCCTTCCTGTCGATTCCGCAAATGGAAAAAGAAAAGTAAGAAAATGAAGAAGAGAGATAAAGAAAAGATGTCTAATAGCTTTTCTCCTACAGGAGAGTAGAATACGGTATTCCGAAAGGGGATCGCTTGAATTCTTCGAAGAAGAATTCAGGGATCATTACAAGAATAAGTTCCCTCTTCTATCATCTAACGCAAGAAGATCAATCTGTAGAGAAGACTACAGAAAACTTCCAGATCGGAGAAAGTAAGATAATGAGAGGAGTTCACTAAATTTGGGAAGAAGAAATACACATAAAACCTAAACAACACCAAATAACTTGTGTTAACTTAGGTGGGTACTTATGGCGAAGGCATGGAACGAGAAACTGAGGAGAGGAGAGATTCCGGATAGAGAAGTAAGGATCAGCTATTACACTAGTGTTAATGTAATTTCACAGATCGATGAATGGCAATGGTCTGACAAATATGAAGAAGCGAGAGAAAGAGAGAGAGATGGAAGAAGCGAAAATCAGGGAGAGGTATAGTGTAGATAGAATAACATGAAAGCACTGATGGAACACTTCAGCAGTCTGCAGCCAATTCTTTCCCTACATTTCCTCCCCCTGAGCCGGCGAAAGAGAAGGCACACAACAGTAGAATAGAGAAACATAGATAAAAAAATTTCAGAAGAAGAGGCAGTACTTCAAAAAGCCCAGAGAATTCTACTGGGATGAAATGAGTAGTAACTATCCCAAGGAAGCGTATCCCGGGCTGGATGCACATGGGAGGAGAGATGTGTGTTTCAAGGATTTCATGAACTTGCCAGTCGAGGACAGAAAGAAGTAATTGTTAGAATACCGATTTTGAGCGAAGAAAAATCAAAGTAATGATATGGCACCTAGGTGGGTGGATTTAGCTGAGACAAATAAGGAGAAGCGACTAGAGGAAGCAGCACCTTCGAGTGCAACCAAAAAGAGAGTAAGCAAGGAGGTAAATTGGTGACGAACGGTAATGGGCACAACACTTCGAATTTACAGAAGGCAATAAGAACGAAGCCAAAGAATTCGAGTATTTTCTATTGGGAGGATAAGAAGGACGAGTATGATCAACTCTACAAAGAGAAGAGCGGGCATGAGAGAAGGGCAATATGCATGAAAGACTGGTTGACAGAGCCAAATCGGGAGAAGTGGGTTTGCGAAAATGAGTTATCACCTCCTTTCCTCATCCTTTCCATGTCTCTCCAATCGGATCTATTCCATTCATTCCTTTGTAGATGGATCAAAATAGCGGCGGAGTACAATGCGGAGAGACGAGAAAAGATTAGGAAAGCACGAGAAGATGAGAGTGAGCAAAACGGTGAAAGTGAGAATGGAGATGAAGAAGACGTACAGTCCAGAGATGGTACATTCTATGTTCAATACTATCTACATAATATCTCACTACAGATAACGCAGCTGAATGAATCATCCCTGTTGCTAGCACTCTACTCACTTCGCTCCTCTCAACTATCACTTGATCATTACATTTTCCTTTCCTCATCCCTTCCTTGTCTCTCCAATCAGATTCCGTTCATTCCTTTCTCTCTCTCTCTCTCTTATCCGTTCTTCGTATTGCCTATCTTAATATCCCGTACCTAACACATTTGAATCCTAAGTCATCCTCTCTATTCAATGAATCCTCCCTATCTCCTTCCATAATCCGGTATCTAATCCACTCTCAGATTCCTCCTCCATCCCTTCCTCCCTCCTATCATTCTCCATTCCGATTGAGTCTCTTTATCTGTAGCCCTCCCTCCCTTCCTCTCACGTAGATTCATTCTTCCATTCTCTCTCTCTAATCAGATTACTTTCCATTCTCTCAGTCCATCACATCGTTGTTCCTCCTCTTCTCTTCTCTGTTCTACTCCGTTCTAATTGATTCGTCAGAGTGATCTCTTCTCGTGTGTTTCATGACGCCCTTCCCCGTCTTCTCCTTCTTCTCACTTATTTCATTCCTTTTCTTCCTTTGTCTCCCCCCTTCCATCCCTTCCATCTCAATTCGCACTCTGGATGAATAGAAGGTCTCTCTCCTTCGTATCTCAGACTGTTCTCCCATCTCTGCTTCCCTCATTGGAATCATGTCTTCCATTCAATTGGATTCTTCTTTCATCTCCTTCTCCCTTTCAATATGTCTTAACTACGGTAGTCTATGGGGGCGGAACGAAGTCATCCTTCTTCGTGTTGCCTATCCTCTCTAGACACGTGCTCTTGATCCCTCTCTCTCTCTCTCTCTCCATATCCCTAGCTCTCCATTCCAAATGAGTCGCTCTTTAACTGTATCCTATCAATCTCCATTCCAAATGAGGCGCTCTTTAACTGTATCCTATCATTCTCCTATCCAAATGAGTCGCTCTTTAACTATAACCTATCATTCTCCTATCCAAATGAGTTGAACTTTATCTGTATCCCTCGCTCATCATTCCGGATGAGTCGATCTGCATCTGTAGTCTTCTCATCATTCTTCTTTCCGAATGATTCGGTTTTTGTCTGTAGTCTTCTTCCAACTTTCTTCTCCACATCCCTTGTCTCTCCAATTCCTTTGTCTCTCTCTCTCTCTCTCATTCCTTCTTCGTATGCTTATTGTCCCTTACAGTCTCGTGCCCAGCACAGCTGAATTCTAAAGCTAGTATAAACTGATTGCCAGAGATCATGACTAAACCTGTGCGCACTTTATAGAGTCAAACCTCGTATACAGACAGCCTTCCCTATCACATTCCATTACATACAGCATGTTCATGATTCAAGAGTTATTTAAGAGTAATTGTCAATTGGAATAGGCAAGAGAGGAGCATGAAAACGAGAAACAATAAAGGAATATAAATGATTTATGTGTTCAGCTTATGACACAGAGAAAGAGTTGGAAAGGAGATAAGACTACCAGAAAGGGGAGGGAGCATGGGGAAAACTGACTTGATTATTCCACCTGAAGCGATTTTTCATAGGCACCTCATCGACTCACACTGGAAACAATATTCCTCCATAGCAAGACCCACTGTCTGTACTACCCCTTCCAATCGTACAGTACTCCCTGTACCGTACCTTGGCAGTTCCTCCCTTGGCGGCATCCTCCTCGGCCTTCTTGGCATTCGCCGTGTCCTGTTTTATCGCAGCCGCATCTCTCTCCATGCGAGACTGAGTGGACATACCCTGCAATGGAGGAGAATTTATCAGTGAACATATTCAGACCATGACATGAGTAAATTACTGCAAATTCCATTGCTAAACATGACATTCTTCATCCAACAACTCCAATATAAATGACTCACAGCATTTCCAGCCTGTCCGGAAGCTCCCTTACTCTTCTGCTGATCCTGCTGCTTCTTCAGATTCTTCGCACGAGCGAGATCACGCTGGTTTCCACCTGAGAAGTTATCTAGACAAACTGTACAATTGAAAAGATTTAGGTTTCTACTACACAGGCTATTAAATTTCTCACTCATTTTCCTCCGAATAACTCGTTTTTAATTCAGATAGAATTATAGATAGGAAAGCAAACATAGAAAAGAGTGAGAGAAAGGCGCATATGAAGTTATGGAATCGATAAAACGAAGATTACAAAGGATAGAAGTTGCAAAAGATTCAGATGAATTGTTGATGGAAACAAGCAACTAGATAAGTTGGAGAATAAAACTACGGATACGTAAACCGTGCTCTTCAATATCATTTGCAGCCAACATTTTTTCAATTTACGATGAGTATTCAGAATGTCAAAATCAAGCTCAATAGTTCATGTAGCACGTAACATACATGTATAGGGACATCATAGCCCGATGAGAAAACTTTTTCACCATATAAAATTTATGTAATCCATTTTATAACAACAAAACCATGAAAAAACAGAGAACAAAAATCAATTTAACTGAAACAAACAAAGGATGGTACAGGTATTGTAGTTAAAATCACAGATTCAATTCAATCTTCCACCTTCTTCACTCCTCCTCATACTCATCATCTTCCTCCGACTCGGTCAGTCCCGCCTCCTTTCTGGAATGAACGTTTCATTAAAGTGGAACCCTATCTCATTGTAAAATTTACAGTCTAACAATAACATCAAGACCTCATTGTTTTTCATCACAGCAGTTTTACCTATATTTCTCCCAAATTAATCCTAGCTGTTTTACAGTTCATCAAAGAAAGTAGTGACCATCCACATGTTACCATTGCATCAGCTCCCAACGGTACCTTCTCTCCCTCTCCTCTCTCATCCTTCTAATCTTCTCCATTTGCTCCTCGGGCCACGTGTTGCCGTTGAAGATGGCCGCGTAGGGGTTGCGCAGCGGAAGCTGCAAAGATTAAAATATTTTGAAATATTGATTAAAAATAATTTCATATCCACACTGCTCGTATTTTTCACTCTGTTTTCTCAACGCGCTCGTGAAGTGAACGCTCAGAATACCACGAACTTTTTGAGCACCGGCTATTGCAAAATACTAGATATACAAGTACATCCGACAGCCAGAAGCCCCACTCCCCCTTGCTCACCACTTTCTTCTCCTCCTCCTTCTTCGTGTTTCTCTCCAACACCTCCTTCTCTCTTCTCAACTGTGCCAGTCTTCCTCTCTTTCTCGTAGGATGGTCCTCTCGATTGAGGGGAATCGGATGGAAGGGAGAGGGCTGCAAATGAGGGATGATGATTTCTTTAGGTCTACCCTACACTTCTCTATACATAAAAATGATAATGATTTCTTTAGGGTTACCCTACACTTCTCTATACATAATAATCACAGCATCGCCTACAGTATCCACCGTATCCCGATCTTTACTACTCGCCTCATAATTGGCCCTGTACGGAGTGAGATCGTAAGGCGGCTTCTCGAGTGCTTCCTTCTTCATCTCCTCATTCCTCTTCTTCTTCCGATTCATCGCCCGTTTCTCACCCACCTTCTTCACAGACTCCTTTCCTTCTACCTCACTCAATCTGATCTGCTCGCGGAGATAATCAGATAGCTCGCACTTAAATATGCTCAGAATAAGGAGAAAAAATCCTATTCAAAACCTGTGGCTACGTTAAAAACTTTGCATAATTAAATACTATTATCAATCTACCTGTCTGATGTACACTCTCATTCTTCCCGTTGAATCCGCCAGTCTGCTCGCATTATTCTGCCATATTACAATATTAATTTTACAAAAAAATTAAACAATTAATTAACCATGCACCTCCATATCCTCTGCCTGCCTCTCGCTCTCGTCCAACTGCAGTCGCATCTGGATCAACTCCCTGGACAAGGAGAGCATGAGGGTAATGAGCACATAACCATATCACCAATTTAGGAACAGCTGTGACGGAACACAAAGAAAAAATATCGTATTTTACAGGAACATAAAGGGTTGAACAATAACGGTTCAAACAAAACTATTACATACTCTATTTTGCTGTGTGTATTCGAGAGAGAGCATTCAATAATCTCAAGCTACTCACTCATCCTCCACATCGCTTTCCTCCTCTTCTTCATCGATCATCTTCTCTTCTTCCTCGCCACTCATCTCCCTATCCACCATCGACACAACAACACTCTCCGGCTCACTGTAATCAATTTGATTAGTTGCAAGCGCGAATTTAGTGTCATTTTTGGTTATAAAGGGACAATCAGCTAACCTCTGCGCATCGCACTCCTCCATCAGATCTTTCTTGGAGGCCTAGAGTCATTTAAATTTTCAGATAATCCATAAAACACAGAACCTCCTGCATGGATACGGTATCGTTCTGGATGGGATCGAACTCGATAACATTATCAATCTCCTCCTTCTGACTTCTTCTCAGTAAATCGGCCACTCGAACTACTGAACGAGCTAGGGCAACCGAGGGCGAGAACTGAAAGAACAAGAGAAAGTTTGTTGGATTATAATTTCAGAACGAGTCGGATCACGGTAGTCGAGAGTTGCCAGGTTGAAAAAAAGAGAAGAAACCAACCACGGGCTCCTTCCACTTCCCGTGCTCCTTCAATGTGTCGAACGTGTTCTTCACGTAGCTATCAACAACTTTAGGATCCACTCCGGAAGTACTTATCTAAAACGAGCATGTACTTTCGACAGGTGTATGCAAATGCCTCAAATCGCCTCTCGAATGCTCCTTCATCGTAATGAACCTTGATGTATAACACGATTTCTGACAATTTACGAATAATATTGGAGTAATAATATCGTAATCCCGCTCACTCTGCCAATCCACAGGTGCTGAGAGCACAATATTAGGGATGCCAACTTTACAACGACAGAAGTTGCACTTTTGAACGAGAGCAGTTGTTAAGGCTTGTTTCCTTGACATGAACACGAAACGGGGTAATAATTTATCCCTGTGATAACACAAAATCAATATTTAAATTCGGTAAAGCATACACTCACATTTTCCTACGGATGAGGTGACCGCACAGTTCGTGAATCCGAGTACAAACACCTACTGCCTCGTCATTCTTCAGCACGATAGCGCCAGATTGAGTTAGTAGAGTTTTTCCATCATCAGCCAATCGAAATTGTGACCCAAAAATATACCGGTTCAGAATACGCAACAGCAATTTCGGTGCGAAAGAGGTAATAACAGGGATGGTACAAACAACAGTATGATTAACTTACTTATTAGAGGATCGACATCGCACTACTTCATCTTGGTATTCGGATTCGCAGAGGCTGAACAATGGCTTCACCTTCTGAAAGTGAAAATCATTTGCATTATTAGAAATGTCCTCTTCCGACAATCTTTATCTCAAATAGTTACATCCCAAGTGAATAGTGCTAAATGTCTTTTCTATAATTTTAACAACTTATATAACAATTTCGCATTTTCGAACTGTCCACCGCAAAGAAAGTGCCAATAAACTGTTGTTAGCAAAGAAAAAACACAAACAAGGCCCTTGTAACGACAAACCTGCACAAATGGGCCTTCTTGAATTAGTGTATCACTAGAAAATACTATTGATCTACCTCCGTCCATAGAATTTGTAACGCAAATTCTAATATCTGAAATCATGACATTATGTAATAGTGAACCAAAAAATGCATCAATGCATTTCAGATATAAAATATTTAAAATATATCTCAAATGCAAAAGTTAATGATAAATGAAAATTACCTTTGAAATTCACTTCTGCTCCTCCTGTGTATCCACAGGAACATGATGTCACAATATCTTTATACTTCTGTTTCATAAGAGGTACAGCCAGTAACGTCGAAATGAAAACATACCTGGAAATATCGTATCACGAGAATATGAGTCAACTTACGTGCTCTCATTATGTCTAGAATGACCCAAAATTCTATGAATTTTGCATAATGAGTCCATAACTTCTCCTCTTTTCAGCACATAAGCTGTGCCCTTTTTCAAAGACAGTCCGTCATCAGCTAATGTGTAAAATGAACATTTCTTTCTGAAATCACAACACATATAAAACAATAAAAAAAAACGAAACTCACCGCCAATTTTTTTTAGCGTCTTCTCTATTCTTGTAATTCTCATACGGTATCTTCCCACTCTTGAAGTACTCCACCATTTGACCGTACAACTTGTGCTCCATTCCACCGTCGTCGTCTTCCTCGTCGTCCAGCAATTCGAGATTAATTGACTGCAATTCGTACACATTCAAAGACTGCACTGCACTATCATTAGGATCATTGGCTCAAACAATCTTGTACTAAATGAGAAACATGCATTCTAGCAATACGAGAATGTGATTATATTTTGACACTTCTCTGATTTTTGGCCCAGACTGTCCTCATGAGGGTTTCACGGAGTTTTATATCCCTACCGCTCTCCACCAAATGCAATACGAAGCGAGAGAGACCCACCCTCGCATACTCAGTCAGCTGCTTCCACAGTGTGGATAGTTCGTCGTCGACGCGAGAAGCATCGTCTGGAAGAAACAGATTATTACCAAAAGTAGTGGCTTAATAGAATCTATTTAACATGCATTACATGTGATGAAATTAGTGAACAGATAATTGATCACAGCAATAATCGCTCATGTGTTCAGATAACAAGGTTGAAACTAACCTTAACCATTTCGAAAATCTTTCCTTTTCTATTTGTTTTTTTGACATCATTGGGATATTTAATAAATCACAATAAGAACAATAATCAATCATCCATCACCCTGCACATGCCATCCGCACTCTCTTCCCTCGTCGTTGACCATCTCGAATCCCCTCTTCCTGTTGTCGGGATCGACGGAGTTGAGCAATGCTGCGTGCTTCTCCACGAGCTGTGAAGTACTACTTATGACACTGAGTAATTAACTATTTATTGAAATTAATTAAATTGCATGGAATTGCGAGAAAATGCAACAGGCGATAACAATTTGAACAAACTTATAAACAAAATCGCTCTAAAGACTTGATACGGAACGGTTTTACTATTTAGAAGGTGATATGATAGAGGTTTACGTTTCAAACTCGATGGAAAAATAAAATACATACCGCCCTGAACTTGTCCATTTCACGGAGCGGATAGCTAATCCCACTGCTTAGCAGGATGTCTGTCCCGCCTTCTTCACCCATGTTCTGCAACTCGGCAATGTACTAAATCGCAAGAAAATATAGCATGAACATAGACGACTAACGCATCGAAAAACGGAGGCAACGGCAAACCCGTGAAAATATTGAACAGTCGATATCGAACAGCCCGCTCAGGAAAAATGTCCTTGTTCAAAGGTTACCGTACCTAGTCATTTTGAATACCTGTTTAGGGACCATCACGTAATTTTTGAAATTCGTTGTTAAAATCCTATTTCGTTAGTGTAGGGTAATTGGCGATGCAGAATCACGATAGCGTTTCCAGATTTTTGAAAAATTTCCAATCAAGCGAGATTCAGATGCCTTCACTAAGCCCCGCCTACCGTGGTTTATTGCCAGGTTGTGTGCGGTCAGTTGGGTCGCAACTATTCAGTGTGTCAACTGTTGAGAATTTCGTTTTCATATTTCACAGTATTATTTGGCTCTATTTTAAAGATAAAAATCCCTTTATCAATAATTGATAAGTTAATATGAGGTTTTAAATATACGAAGGTGGCAATTGGTCGGATTATTATTGAGGTATACTGTATCCGCGCATGAAGATATGAAAAACAGTGATAATAAAGCAATAATAACATTATTCGAACATTTTTCTAACAAAAGGGTGGCAAGACTCTACCTACTAATCTTGTCCTATCGAGTGGAGTCCAATTGAACTTGTCTTGTAGACGAAGAAATTTCAATGGTTCCCCTGTTTTTTTAGCAATTTCTATCTCTTTTTTTCTCTTCAAAATCGTGTTCCTCAGGTGACAACGGAGACAATGGAGAGGACGGAAACAACGGAGCCCCCGGTCTGCCCGGAGTCCCCATCCAGGAAGAGAAGGAACTCCCCAGAGGATGCATCAAGTGCCCTCCTGGTCCTCCCACATCAGTTCAGGCCTGTGCAAATTCAGCAATAGTCAGGGGCAGCCGGCAATAGGGCTTTGCCTCGGCCGGGGGTCGAACCCCCGGCCCTTCGATCCACAATAGAAAAACTTACCTCTGCGCCGCGCGGCCTTGTTTCACAATCCAACTATTTTTCTATTTTTCTATTTTTTTATTTTTACTATTTTTCTGACTATCTCTGACTCGGCTGACTATCTCTGGCGATGGCGAAAAGATCTACTATCTCTACTATCTACTATCTCTACTATCTCTACTATCTCTACTATCTCGAAAAGCGACTATCTCTGGCGATGGCGAAAAGATCTATCTCTTTTTTCTCTTCAAAATCGTGTTCCTCAGTAGGGTTGGCTAAACGGAATCGGCATTACGGCGCCGAAATGAAAGGCGATTTCATTTCGGCGCCGAAACGAGAGAGGGGAGAGTTTCGGCGCCGATCGGAGGTTTCGGCGCCGAAATGAAAGATTGAGGGGAGGAGGCGGGTTTCGGCCTCGAGATGCTCATTTCGGCGCCGAAACCTTCGATCGGCGCCGAAATGCCGATCGGCGCCGAAACTCTCCCCTCTCTCATTTCGGCGCCGAAATGAGAGAGGGAGGGGAGGGGGAAGGTTTCGGCGCCGAAACAGCCGAAATGCCAACCCTATTTCTCAGGTGACAACGGAGACAATGGAGAGGACGGAAACAACGGAGCCCCCGGTCTGCCCGGAGTCCCCATCCAGGAAGAGAAGGAACTCCCCAGAGGATGCATCAAGTGCCCTCCTGGTCCTCCTGGACCCCCTGGACAGCTCGGATTCGAAGGCATGCCCGGAGACCAGGGACCTCAGGGAGAGAGAGGAGAGCCCGGAGCCGATGGACAGACCGGATACGGAGGACCCCCCGGAGTACGTGTTTACCGATATTTGTGCTGAATCTACCAAATAGAGCATTTGATGAATACTTTCTTCAGGACGTTGGAAAGCCCGGTCTCTCTGGCCAGGACGGTATGCCCGGAAAGCCTGGAGCCGACACCACCACTGGAAAGGGAGCTCCCGGATTCCCCGGAAGACCCGGTAT
>LS509767.1:86645-105346 GCA_900490845.1 Pristionchus japonicus | reverse complement strand
CCCCCCCTTCCTCCCTTCTCTCCTCTCCATCTCTTCGTCCCTTCTATATCGATTGACTATTTTTGTCTGCTGCTCTTCACTGTTTTTCGTGTAACTTCTCTGCAGTATCTTCAATTGTAGTGTGAGACGGGGAAGGGAGTAGATAGTTTTGTGAGAGAGTGGGACTGGATCGGGTTAGGCAGTGCGGGAGAGAGGGAGGTATGGGAAGGGGAGAAGGGGAGGGAATGCCCCCAATGGCTGTTCCCCTCCCTTGTCAGCTCAATCTCATCGTCATTGGAAGAAGAAGAGAGACAGTGCTCTTGATTGACAAGAGGGAGAGAGGGAGGGAGAGCCACAGTGTTCATTTCGATTCCAACTCCCTCCCGACCTCTGCTTCTCTCCCCTCTCTCATCTCTCTAAACCCCCTTTTCTCCTCTTTTACTTTCCGCTGTTTCTCGCCGATTCTTTATTCGATCACGGTTCAATGCGACTCACTTTTCATTCTCCTATTCTCGTCTTTCCATTTCCATCCCTCCACTCCCATCCCTCCCATCCCTCCTCCTTCTCATCCTCACCATTTCCCGTCATTTGATCACTGCGTGTTCCACGTGCCTTCCTTCTCTTTTCCTCTTCTCTTCCGTCTCCCTCTTCGTCCCTTCTGATTCAATTGTGCTCCCCTCCGTATTCACTCATTCCTCTCGTTCATTTCAGTGAGACACGGTCGTAGTGATCGTGCCTCCCTCCAAGAGAGGGTTCGACCCATCCATCTACCCTTCCCTTCTCTCCCTTCTCTTCTCTCTCCCTCTAATCAATAATGGGAGCTCGTCAATCGATGGATGAGCGACCTCGGTCGAATTCAGTGGACACGGCATCGTCGAATGGAGGAATGGCTGGATTGGGAGGAGCGAGATTGGGAGAGCCGAGAGGAGCCAGTCGATCGGTGAGTAGAGAGAGGGAGGGAGGGAGGAGGGAGGAGGGGGAGATTGACTGGTTATCGAGTACGAAAGGAGGAACGGTTTAGAGAAGAGAACTGCGAGAAGGAGTACTGAGTGGTTCATTAGCTGCACTTTGAGTAGAAGTTAGTGTAGAAAATAAAGAAGAGGGTGCAACGAGAATGGAGTGGGTGGATTCCTCCATCGTCAATCATCAGTCTATTTATTCCTCCTCTCTTCAGGTTCTCTCAACGACGGATATCGTGCACGCGATGAGAAGAGCAGAGGAAGCTATGAGGGGTCAGACAAATATTATTTTTGTTTTTTTAAAAATTGCTTCTGAAACGTGTTTTGAAAGATCAGTTTTGAACAAGAATGATTGTTCAAAAATCCAATCGATGTGTAAGACGTGAGAAACACGAGACGAGAGGGTAGAAGGAAGGGAAGATGAGTGATGAGTTGTGACTGAGTGAGACGACTGCAGGTTCGGACGATGAGGATGACTCTCAGCCGGGACCCAGTCGACCGCCCATCTACCCACGGGATGGACACAGGTGAGGGGAGGGCGAAACGAAGTTTATGAAATATCGTCCTCGTTCAAGAAAGAGGCTTATTTCCTTGCGAAAATTCTCTAGAAAGTATCCCATTTCCTCTCCTTCGTCCTTGAAAAATTAAATTGTGCACGTTCTATCCGTATGAGGGAAAAGATTTGGGCTGAAAGTGGCATTGTTGTTTCATTGGTGTCAGAATAGGTGGATGGAGGCTGAAAGATGTTGCCTAGGTGGTGTTGACTTGAGGGAAGAAGAAGAAGGGAGGAGAAGTGGACAGGGGACGAAGGTAAAAGAGAAGAGGAGAAGGAGGAAGGGGATGATGTGGTGTTTATCTCTCCCATTCGACTGCTTTTCTGCCCCCCCCCCTCTCACTTCACTTTCAACTGTGGCGTCTGATGATGAAAAAGAGAGAGAGAGAGAAGGGAAGGGCACGAGGAGAGAGAGGGACTGTCGATTGGAGAGAATGATAGGGGATTAGATTGAGAGGAGGAGAAGACAGGGAAGACAAGAAAGGGAGTTGTCGAGGGAAATTAAGTAGAGTAGTGGTGAACAGGTCGTGAATCAAGGCAATTTGAAAACGACAATGGAAAACAGGTCATTTTTCGAAATATGTGAATGGACGATGAGTAAAATACACAAATACGTAGATTAGTAATGAGCTGATCTCCTCCCTTTCAGTCGTCGTTCTCATCCTTCTTCCTCTTCTTCTCAACAGCGACGACAATTGAGACAGCACATGAGAAGAAGCTTCTTCATGCTCGGTATTACCCTTGTTTTTGTTTTGTATTACTTGTTGTTATTATCGAAATCAGTGTGAGTCACAAACAGTGAAATCTCGATCATAAGTGGTTTCCGTTCCATTCAATCGGAACTGGTGATTCATCCTTGTCAGTTCCAGTTTTTTGCATTAGAAATAGTAAAGAAAAAATGCTGACTAATTTGAGAGAAAGCTTTCCTTCTTCCCCTCTTCCATCTAGATGGATAATCCGTGTCTAGGGGGAAATCTGTTTCTGACTTTACATAAACATTATTTGCTGTAAATCCGCTTACAGCTGTTTTTCTGGCGTAGGAACAAATGTTTGTTTGTTGCACTGTTTCTGCTCTGTTGCTTCTGCTGTTGCAAAGCAATCTCATTTCGGAGTTGGGGGAATTGGATTTGTAATCGAGAACGAGAGGTCAGAAGGAATGACGTCGATTGGACGAAGGAGAAGGGAAAGGGCGGAAATTGTATTTAACTAGCAGCTGCGAACTTGCCATATATTCTCAGTATCACTCCACATCAATTTGTAGTCGTTACTCTGGTGTGTGGGGGTGGAGGAGGGTTGTACTCTTACGCACAACCAGCTTGCACCGAAATATGCACGCATCTCAGCTAAACGACAAACTAAAATGAATCATGGAAACCTAACTGACTAATTGTAACCATTCAATAAACAGATCGATTGCAGATCTCGACTGTCCGATCTGCAAGAAGAGAGTCCCTTCCGATGAAGCGGACGTCCATCTGGTCATGTGTCTCACTCGACCCAAGATTACCTACAATGGTGAGTTGAATTGGAATGCCAAGGTAGGATGAGATAGGCCCAAGGTTCCCCATTTTTTTTAAAATGAAAATCGACATCGAAAACTAAATAATGTTAGTTATTATAGCTCTCGTTTTACCTTATTATTCATCTCTGATGGCGAGTGAAGTGGATTAGTATTTACGTTACTTCCTTGATATAAATACTACGCAAAAAGGAATGATCATGCCTTTCCAATCTCGTGTTTACCACTGATCGTTCTTCCTTCTTTATCTCCCACCAATATCTGTAGTTATCCCGTGTTATTCTTCCCTTCTCTACCAGTGTAATGATCAACCACGTGTTGTTTGTTTCGAAACGAGTCTGTTCATAGAGTTGAATGTCGTTCAAACTTTATATAAGCTGATTTATAAAATGTGAGAGTATCCTGCAAGTTTGCTTTTTCACTTGATCAGGCTTTATTTCTGCCCACTCTATCTTCTCCCCTTGCAGAGGACGTGCTTACGGAGACGAAGGGGGAGTGTTCGATCTGTCTGGATGAGATGGAGAGTGGATCGACCATCGCGAGACTGCCCTGTCTGTGCATCTACCACAAAGAGTGAGTTACACTTGATGATTAGTCGATGATGTTTTACAAATTCCTGATCTATGACCGTTGAATCAATAACTATTATCTCTAGAATACACCTTTATTATTGTCTTTAACCATCGATACGTTTTATACACCAAAATTGATATTTTTATTGGTATTAATAAATATAATAGTGATCCAAATTTGTCGCGAATGTAGATAGAATGACAATCTTGATAGCGAATTCTCTCGAATAACTTAATTTCTGTATTTACATCTCTCCATTTCAGTTGCATCGACGATTGGTTCAAACGTAAGAACTGCTGTCCCGAGCATCCAGGCGACGATTGAGATTCCTCTCCTCCCTCGTAGTGTCTCTCCCACTTACCGTATGCCTCCCATCTCACACTACCGTATCCCTCTATTGATTGACACAACGAGTATCTCTCTCCCATCCCATGGTGAGGTGTCACTTGGTGCATCCAACGCGTCGACCATTGGTAGTCGTCTCCCTTTCCCTTCTGTTCTTCCTTTCCATTCCCTACTACGAGTCCCGTCCCTCCAATCTAATCGATAACCTATCATATGGCCTTTGTCCACCGTACTACTCGAGTTCCTCTCCCTCTTCCCACTTCTATTCATCAAATGATCCTGTAAATTAGCGTGGTCTAAGACCCTGTCTATCTCATCTCTATTCTATCTACTGGTTCCCTCTATCACTCCGTTGCCTCTCATATTTCGTCCCTTTCCCTTCAATCGATCGATTCTTCTCCCCTTCACTACGGTATCCACCATTGTTGTGTAGATCGATACAACCTGATTGATCGCTCCTATATTTGTGCATAAAAGTTATTGAGACTAATGGATTAGCGCAATGAGAAGAAAGAAGAAGTGATGGGGATACACGAAGAATGTCGAGATAAGATCAGGGAGGGGAAGATCATCTAGAGAAGAGACGAGACAGTTGTTACTGTTAGACACACTTGTACTTAGAAGAACGGGAAAAGCGTGGGCTAATGAGTGACGTCATCTGGTCAGAATGAGTCCGATTCCACTTCTCACCCTCTCTATTAGTCTATCCTCTTACCGTATCCTCTTCCCCTTCTCATCATCCTAAAGTGTGGTTGTCCTTCTATCATCGACTGACGTCCATTTGTATCTCTCTGTATACTGATTGACTTACCTTCCTTCCATCTTCTTCTCTCCTCTCTTCTCAGTGGAGACTCACTGTCTTCTCTTCTGTCTACGTGCACTCATTTCCCATTGCTGCACCTCTTCCATTCAGTTGGGGAGGATTGGAGGGTTGCTTCAGTTTTTGACCCAGCACGCTCAACTATATATTCTGGATGCCTTCACGTAGCGCCGTTCGCTTTCCGCATGCTCAAATATTTTTGAACTGTGATCTGAATAGAGACTTTCGAATTAATTTTTTACTACTGCTCGAATGTTCGATGCACAAATTTTTAATGTAGATCCGCGGAACGTATAGCAATTACTTTGTGCAGCCTACTCAATCTATTCAACAGGTGTCAGTTAGTTCTGAGAGTACACCTGATTTCCATTCTGTTCTTCATCAACTGATTCTCTATTCTAATTTCCTTTCAGTCCCCCTTCGACTCTCCCTCCCCTCTCCCTCCCCTCTCCATGAGTGACAATCCCCTTCGTCTCGCCTTCCATCGGGCATTCTATGAACAACTTGATGCGTACGTTTACTTCATCCTTCATCATTATATTCTTCCGCTCCGAAATATGGCGAAGGATTTCCCAATCCGTGCATGTCCGAATACCTTCGACAATTTTTTTGTAGAGATTTGTGAAGTTGTGATCCATGAAAAACTAAAAGAGGAGCCTCGAAGATCGCAACAAAATCGGTAATTAGGCCACTTATCATTACTTCCCATCCCATTCTCGAGGACTCTTCCATTGAATCCTCCCCATTCATTCTGGAGGGCTCTCCCTTTTAGTCCATCATCAAACGTGGTTTTCTCTTCTCTCGCAACTTTCACATTTCTCTTCTACAAACTGAATGAAGTTGTTAACGATCTCGAGTTCGTTTTGATGGGAAGAAAAAGGAAACGATTAGTTGATTGTCTCTCTTTCCCTCTTCAACCCCACCCAAAAGGAACTCCGATGATTCACTTGTGCTACTCTTTTTGTCTAATCTTGTTATCCAAATCCTCTCAGAAAAAAAGGGTTTGAACTTTCTGCGGTCTGGGTTCTGTAATTGACTGAGTAATGAAGATCTCTCTCGATAAAGATCTCAATCTGATCCAATCAATTCATCAATTGATAATCTCTCGTGTCCTTCCCATTCTCTTTTCCTTCTCTCGAAAGAGAAGAGATCTAACTAATCCCATTCAAGAATTATCCTCCCTTTTTATCGATTCCTTTTTACTGATTTCTCGATCTCATTCATCTAATCAAGGAAGTTAGACACTAACTAGCAAGTCACATTTTTCTTCCTGTCTCATACCCGTTCTCTATCATTTTTCACTCGTCTCTGACTCATTTCGAGTGTCAATTCGCATTTGTGTCTCGATCATTCAAATGCACAAACTCTGAGTTTGCGTTTCGGTAACCAGTCGATCTCTCTCTTCTCAAACAAGTTTGAAGCTGCAGTTCTGATAACTTGTGCAATGAACGGAGAAGAAACTGAACGGATAGAGAGAGAGAGAGAGAGAGAGAGAGAGAGAGAGAGAGAGAGAGAGAGAGAGAGAGAGAGAGAAACAAGAGAGAGGAGATCTGTCTGGGTGGAAGAAGGGATGATTGTACTGTGACTAAGGATGAACTGATTAGAGAGAAGAAGAGTTGCGAAATGAATGATGTGAAATGCAGTTGTTTTCAGCATTGCAACAGAGGGAATTATGCCGTCCAAGGGGAGTTCACTCTCCAAGTTACTCTGCTCCTGCTATGCTGATAAGGTTCAGTTTCTACATTTTCTTGCGTAATGATCATCAGAACCTAGGCTTCCCTGAGTGAGCCTCGGAGATAGAAAAAAAACATCAATTGCAGAGCTACGGGAGTGACACAGAGACGAAAGAGTACCATTATACTTCTGCTGCTGATGAACCGAAGAAGGAAGAGAAGAGAGAGGAGAAGAAGGAGGAGAAGAAGGAGGGGAGAGTAATCATAGAGGAAGTGGAGGAAGAAGAAGAGAGAAGAGACGTTGTGAAGGTGGAAGTGAGTAATCAATTACTGTAGAGAGTGACCATTCGTCCTTTCGATACACTATACATTATAGTTTCAATCATCTCTCTGCTATAATTGCAATGGAATTTGAGTAGATTGAAACAATCACGTCTCGCCCTTCCATTCATTCAGTCAGACAGTCTCTTTCATCAGTATCCTCGCTCCTCAGTTCTGAACTCAATCTTCCCTCTCGTTTCTTATAACAAATCAAACAAATGGTTGAGATGACCTTCCATCTCTCTTCATATTTGACTTCTTCCTTTCATCTCTCGGGTTTGCGCATCTCTTTTTTACTCATCCAGACGAAGGGAAGAAAAGGACGGAATTATGACTACTTTCACTCAAAACATCGTCCTTGTCTGCCCTTTCTCTCTCCAATTTTACCCTTTCCCCGTTCAATTTCTCGCCCAATTCAATGAAAATGGAATGAGTAAGTGGAGAGAGAACGGTTATTTCAATGGGAAAAGAAACAAAAGAGGGCGGATCAATCTGAGAACAATTGGAAGAAGCGAGAAATTTCCCGTATCTCTTATAATCTAATCCGATTTCTCTCCTTTTCCTTCTCTTCGTTCCTCTTAATCAGCACGCTAACCAATCGATAGACCTTGGACACTGTAATGTGTAATGGACTCCTCTCTCGATCAGCTGTATCACTTACTCCCTCCATACCGTCCCTCCCTCCTCTCTCCTATCGATTGGCAGCATTCTAAACTATTCTCATTATCTCTGCTAATCTCTCTTCTCTTTCTCCTCTTATGAATCCGGTTATCACTTTCATCTCCTTCTTCGAGCATAATCATCTGTTGAATTCGTCCTTCTCTCCATGCTTGGGAGTGGCATTTTACTCTCCTCCAAAAATAGACTCCATTCTAGTTCTTCCCTTGCACAGTCGTTCTCAATGTTCTCACAACAGCTCGTCTCTTCTCTTTCTAATCCTTTCTCCTTCTCACTCGCAACTTTCACCCTTCTTCTTCTGGAGGGAACTGACCAGAAGGTGTTCAAGTGGTAGTCCGATAGTTCCTTTCCTTCCGTAGAAGTGCCCGATCCTCTTCTCCCTCCTTCTCTCCCTTCAATTCTACGTCCATTCCCGGAACTCTTTTGCCCTCTCCTTCGTCCTTTCAATTCACCCAACAATCACAGAAAAAGTGTCCGATCACCTGTTTCATCTGACTCATTTCCTTACTTTCTCTGATCGGATTGAGAGTTGGCCTCCGTTCCTTTTTCTGTCCATTCTGTCCACTCTCCACTCTTATCTGACCCGTGATTAGGAGTTGCCAATCATGAATTCGTATCTCCTCCCCAGCCAGAAAATGTAGAATAAGCATTGCCCATCATTCTCCCCTTCACCATTATCTGGGCGGATCACTAGTTCCTCTGCTCCCTCTTCTCTACTCTACTACAATACACTGTTTGCGATGGTTCTTGCAAGGGATTCCTTCCTGTCTCAGCTTCTTTCTCTTATTCATCTTCAATGGAAGTCTACGCCCTTTGACTCTTCTCTCTCTCTGTCCTTTCCATTGAATGGAAGCCATCCAATCTAGTTTCCCTTCCCGAGTAAATAAACACCCTTGTAATAATGACTGTCAATATTCGAGAGAGAAAAGAGAGGGAAAGTCCTCCACTTCGAGTGTTCCCTCACTATTGTTCGATCGTTACCCATTCTCGACAATTATGTTTCAAACTGCCAACCCTGATCTTTAGTCTCGAATAGGTTTCCCTATAATCCTCCTCTCCACTCAAACCTTCTGATCAGTTCCCCCATCATCTGGTTTCCTCTCTCTTCCTTCTGATCACTTCTCAATTAATCCCTTCCCATCTTCCTTCTCTTCCTCAGATTACTCAGGGCAAAAAAAACCGGTAGAGAAAAAGAAGATTAGACAAAAGACACACGTCAATTTTGTCACGATTCTCTACTCTGTCCCCATTCCGATCACAACAGAGAGTCACTCCCGATGCTTCTCATTGTTGACCAGATCACCCTTCCTTGGGAATACAAATCTACTTCATATTCCGATCAACGCTGTTCCTTACCTATCTCTAAACGCCCTTCACCCACCTTCTTTCAAGTACCGAACCGCAGATTTTCCTCCATAGAAACAGTCCGAATCTCTCCTCTGTCCACTCAGCTAGTAACTAACTGTTCTCTCTCTCTTCTCTAATTCGTTCACAGCACTGGAAGAGAGAGAGAGAGAGGAGGGAAGTAGGTCATTTCATCGAGTGAGAAATTATCATCTGTGATCTTCTCTCCAGTTCAAAAAACGACCGGTTCTCTGTATTTCATGAAGGCAGATGTTTATGAATCCGTTTCGATAACCCAATTTCCCCTCTCCTGAATACTCCTCACAGTCCTTCCAGATGGACATTCCAGACCATTCTCTTCCTTCCGGTATTTATCTTCCATTCACTTCATTGCCAGTAGCTTCGGTTACATACGAAACTGATTCTTCATTCTGTTCATACGTTCGCAGCGCATAATGGAGAGACCAATTCATTCGAAGCCATTCTTACTCCGCAGATCTCTTTCCTTCTTTCTTCCTCCGATTCAAATGTCTGAACAGGTTCAAACTCCAGAGTGTTCCTCCTCTCAATCTCATTTGCATACACCGTATCCAATTATCTTCTTCCTTCTCTTCTTCACTCGGTTGTCCTTTCTATTCCTTCTTCTTTCTCTCACTTATCTCAATCAATCGTTCCATTTAGATCATTCGAGATTTCTCTTGCTATTCTTAGCCTAGTTAGTTTTTCCCTCTCTCTTTAATCTCTTCTCTCTGCCAATCACTGATCGAGTAAGGTCATCGTGGCCAATTCCACCCTCTCGTCCATCATAGAAAACGACCGAGTACTATGCAGTGAGGGTGATGGGTCAGATCATTACCGCGCGTCATTCAATATTTTCTCAGTAAGGTCTCCGCATATTCTAATGAATGGTGATTTTTGATCCCGTGGCGTTCAATCAGTTGATTATCACATGATCATCTGATCGAATGACGATAGTGCATGCAGATCTCCTTCCTTTTCCAGGAAGCATCACTCAAATGACCTGTGATTGCACTTCCCCTATCAATTCTCGCAGTGTAAATCTTTCTTCTTGTCACATTTAATCTTCCTCTCCTCATTAACTGTACCACTCCCAGTCTCTTCTCTTTTTCATTAGCAAGAAAGAGAAGTTCCTCCCTCCTCTTCTCTGCTTCCTCTCTTGATATTCAATGGAACAGTGATAGTCGATCATTGATAGGATAAGGCTGATAAGGCCCTTCTTCTCTCATCTTTCCTTCTTCTTCCATTAGCCTCTTCCATCAACTTAATCTTTCACCCCCACTTAGCCTCTTCTTTCCTCATTCTTTTCTCCATCTCATCTCTATTCATTCTACCTTCTTCTTTTTCCTCCTCCTTCCCTTCAGTTCAACCCTATTTGCCATTCTATCATCGATACTCTTCCTCTTCCTCTCCTAATCCGACTCTTCTCAAACCTCTTTTTGCCCTTCTTCTCATCATTTGATTTACTCGTATCTAGATCAATACTAGAAGCCGCATCAATTTACTTCCTTCACTAATCGTAACTCAGTTCGATACGGTAATCGAGAGATGGCTGATCATCTCTACTTCCCGTTCTCATCGTTCGCTCCCCCTATCTATCTTTTGCACGAGTAGCACAGTGTATTTTGATACCCCTTAGCTCTCATCGATAAACATCGTAAGTTTGACGACCGTGAACTTCTTTAGTGAGTGTCCTCATATAATTGGAGTCATTTCCGATCGGAGGAAAGGCAGTTCTTTTCGTTGTGAGTGGACCATTAAAGGAACTCTCTCTCTTGTCATCCCTCCCCTAGTCTGTCTTGCCCTCTTCCCTCTATTGGGAACGGATCACGAAGTAGATCATCCTCCTCAATTATCGATTTATCCCTTCGATAATCTCCAAAACAGGGAGTGAAAGAGGGAGTGTTCGCTTCTCTCACCAGAGATCTCCACGAGGACTCACCACCTTCTCTCTCTCTCTCTCTCTCCTCTCTCGAGGTCGATTGAATAATGAATTCATGCCATCCATCGCTCTCCAAATGGGTATCAAACCGTTCCCTCTCGTGCCCTTCCCATTCACACCTTCCCCCCTCTCCCCTCCTTCCCCTGTCTCAATCCTCTCCTTCGTACCCAATTGTGTTTCTTTCCGGTTTCAGTCCTCGATTGCTCATCCTCACCTGACAGTTCAATACTATTTTGGGACGGTGATGGCACGGTTTGGAACCTTGAGAAAGGCTATATTGAGAACCCAAACAGTTGCCTGTCACCATAATGTAGATGATCCTCCCCTTTTGGATTCTTGGTTTCGGAACTCTCTAAGAGTGCCATTGAGAAACTAGAGAAGTTCCAAACCGTGCGATTACTCTGTTCTGTGATTCTCGGTACTCTGGGTCCGCAACTGATCATCTCTGTTCTCTTCTCTCCCCTTCTTCTCACTCTTCGTTTGTCTATTCCTTGCAAGAGATGGACGATCCTTCTGACGTTCATTCTACACACAAAAGTGAAGAAAGAGATAGGAGATATCAGCTGACCTCATTCATCTCTTGTCTCCACAATGTTCCATACTGTAGAGTAGAGATGGGTTCCAGAAAAGATCGCCCATTGTCTTTTACCTTCATGCGGGATGATGTAGCCTAGATGCATCAATTAGGACGTAGAGCTGTCAGCCAAGTTTGACGAATAACACCCCAATCTTTGATTCCTTTCTTATTCCGGAAACAGCTTCTATTACGGATCGGTAGTCTTGTCGGTAGGTAGGCCATGAATAGTGAGAGAGATCGTCGTCTTAGCGGCTACTCAAGCATAGATCGCTCAGCTATAACTCTGTTTTCGGATAGGAACCGAGTACGTGAGAGATAGATAAAACTAGAAGATATTACTGTAACCACTTCGTTTCCTTCCTAGAAAGGCTCGAAAATAGGTTCTAAATGAGTGAGAGAGGTTCCTCATTTCCTCACTCTTCCTTCCATTGTGATAGTCTCCATTCTCTTCCTTTTTCCCTCTTCCCCATGCTTGCTTCAACTTCAACGGTCACCATTTGTACAATTTTTAGACTTCTCAATCGATATTCGTACCGTAACCGTCTCTTCCGTTCAGGACCCTCCCTCGCCCAAGCAGGATCGAATGTTGACTGCAGTGCATCCCTCGTATGGAGGAGGCGGAGGCCATCGAGGACTCACTATCGAAGATGTTACCGATGATCCAGAGGTACTGTAGGAGGAGTACGGTAGTCTATCGACAACTGACTTCTTACTGCCATGTTTTGACACTCCGAAAGGGGCAGTGAATGGGGGCAAATCGGTGTGGTTTATTCAGTGGAAGGAGAAGGAAAGAAGGCGTGTTTTTGAGTGAGGGAGGAATATTCAATAGAGCAGCCTTCTTTCCTTCCACAGAATCTCTGCCATTCCATCCCCCTATCCAAGTCATTTCTCTCCCTCTTCGGTTCTAGTTCTAAATCTGTCCATGAACTCTGACGATTCTTTCCAATTCTCCTCTAGACCGACGACGTTTCTCCTTCTCCTCTCCTTCTGCTACACTTCACTACTCTTTTCATCCCTTCTTCCAGTCTAAATCTGCCTTCTCTCCCACTCTCAAAATGCCCCCCATTCACTTATTCCCTCACGTGACCTCAACACCTTTTAAATATCTGACTCACGATCTCATCATTCGATTACAGTACTCCCACTACGGTAACGAAGAGCCTGAGGAGGATCAGGAAGGAGGATTCGTCGAGTACTGTAGATTGGACAAGAATAAGGTACGGTAGTCAGGAGTATTGATTGAGTATTGACTTTCTTCCTTTTGCAGCAGCCGTCGATTCCTCAGATCTGTGAAGCGAGTACTGTGAGGAAGATGAATGCGACTATGAGAATGCCCATGGTGAGGATGGAGTGATGGAGAGAGGGAGGGATAGGGGGTGGATGATGAAGAAGACTCCGCTCTCATTCCGCATGCTCTACTGTAGACGATTGTGGATGCAATGAGTCCTTCACTCGACATCACAAATCCAATTTCGCAAGAGAAGAGCGATGAGCAGCGAGGAAAAACTTGCGATGCTGCAGAGAAGAACTGGTAGATACGATTGTGCATAACATTGTTGTGGATGCGTTGCAAGGGAATCGCCTGACTTGGAGGAGACGAAAGATTTAGAGTCTTCCTTTCTTCTGGAATCTTCGCTTCTCACATGTTCAGATACATAAACATGTGTTGGATGCAGAAAGTGTCATTGCCACTCCTTCTCTCGTAGACAGAAGGAGACTCTCAACTGTTCTCTCTCTGGGGATCCATCGGGCAGATGATCTCCCTCTCTTCTCTTCTCTCGAATAGTTAACAAGTCTTCTGATGACGTCGACGACGAACAACGACGTCGTCACTAGATTCATTCCAATTGACTTGCTAGCTTCTTCTCTTCCAATCCTCCAATCTTCCATTCAAAGTCCACTCCAACTCTGGCCGCCGTTTCCATTCATTTGTTCATTCTATTCCCTTCTCCTCCTTCTCTTCTATTCTCTCCAAATTAGAGTGTCTCTTATAGATGTCCTCATATCTCCAAAGGGAAGGAAGATCCTTCCAATATTCTCTCGTGCTACATCGCTTTTTACTCGTCTTATTACTGAAGAATTCATCTCATGTCGAATTTTGAAGCACTCATCTTTGAATTGAGAATTTCCGGTCATTACTACGAACGGATCTCATATTTCAATGACGTTTAGTCCGAAATCAGAGGGGATTTCTAGACGAAAGAAACTCTCTCATTTCTGCTAGAATATTTCAATGCATTCCGATATGAGTCCTTCCTTCCTTTCCTTCCACTCTGGAAGCACTTTTGGAAGAGAAGAAGAGTGATTCGTGATAGACTCTTGCATAGAGAGGAATCACTGGAGACAAAAACTGCATTGATATTCAGTTGGAATGGCACAGCGGAACACATTGGAGGGGTTCGACCGATTTCCAAATTGGTCGTATATCTCTGTTGTTGTTGTCTCTCCATTGGTATCTCGATGGAACGTCTTCTCCTTCTTCTCTCCCATCTCCTTCCCTTCTTCTCTTCCAAATCCCTCCAGACCCCTACTGATATCTTCTACTCTCATCTCCTTACTCTTGTCCCTCCTGGTCTCCCAAAGGCACTCATCCACTATCATGGGATGCAGCAGCGGTTGGGTTTCATCTTGTGCTGTTAGTATTAAGTTCTTTTCTCACCCGACGTTCTGATCGGTGTATGAGTTCGTAGAATGATGTGCTCGTCATTCTGAATTTCATTCTTTCGACTTTCCTATCAAAAGCGTCAGAGGCTCAACCGATCCTTCTCGACCTCCAGAATAATCGCCTACATGTGATCGCTCCTTCAGTTCCTTTCTCTTGTCATCTTCCTCCCTCTGATTGATATATTCCCATTCCTCTGTCATCTCAAAAGGGAAGGCTGACGTTCCTTCTATTTGCAAGAGGAGAAGAAAAGAGAAACAGAAGTGACTGAGTCATAATATTCGCTTTTCTCGTCTCTTCTTCTCTTCTTTTCTCTTCGAATCATCAGAATAACCGTTCCTCTCTCCGTTCCTTCCAAATTGGTTCTTTTCTCTTCGTTTCTCCACTCAAAACGGGCATGAAATTGTACACACTCCATTCTCATTCTTCTCCATTGTCCCTTCCATCCCTTCCATCCTCTTCTCTTCCTCTCTCTTGATTAGGAAGATTCAGCCATCAAGTCCTCTCTTCTCATTCCATTGACTAAATCGAGTCTATCTCACTCCAATTCTTCCTCTCCCAGTCTCAAAGAGGACTACTACAACACTTTGCAACCACGTTGACCAGAGTCGATCTTATCGAGCGTGCGACGAGAGTCCACCAGATTACGGTAGAGTACGGTAGACCGTAGATATCGATCCCCTTCTCTCTCTCATTCAATCGTCACCCATTCTCGTGTCTCTCCCATCGTGAATCTGAGTGACGTCCATAGTGTGGTCATCTCTTGCCCTCGAGAGGGAAGTCTTGTCCTTCTTCATTCTCTCTCTGGGGAGGGATTCCTTCTCTCCTTTGCAAGGAATGAGGAAGGAGAAGAGAAGGGAGGAATGACCACAATGGAGGTCATCTCCACTCATCCAGAAGGGGGCTACCATGAAGAGAGAGAGAGAGAGATTACGTAGTCATGACGCAACTCAGGCGTCGAAAAGTCAGTAATCGATACTCATCTCAGGAGCGGTTCGGCCTACCATCGCCTACGGTAGCAGGAGGAGGAAAGAGACTCTCTGGTGAGTGAAATCTGAGGCATTCTGGGTCCATTCCCTATTCATAGTCTACCTTTTGAGAGGACGAAAACAAAAGGGGAGAACAGAATTGGGTTCTGTAAATGGTCGAAGAACGATGTAGAAGAGAGTAGAGTGGTACTGAATGTTTCAGTATTTTCCTGCTTCGAAGGAAGGAGGAAATCAATCAAAAAATGGGTGAAATAGGCAGAAATGATAAATGAGAGAAGGGAAGAGGAAGGAGTGAGTTGGGAGTATTGTGTAGAATGGAGAAGAGAAGGAGGAGAAGATACTTCCTGGACTTACGAGAATAATCGAGTTATCGTCTCCTAAATTGCAGTTTCGATGTCCGGCCCTCGTGTGGTGGACATCTCCTCTGGTAGTCATTGCACTTGCGGAGGATGCAAGATCGGATTCAGAGAGCACCCTTGGAGGTACGGCAGGAGTACGGTGAAAGAATAAATGTGGTAGGAGTACGGGATACGGTAGTGACATCTCTGTCGCCTGGTGTGCAAATGTCACGACCTTCTCTTGCACATGTTGCATAATGTAGCTGTAGTCTCTTCTCTTGGATCTTCTTCATCCTCTCCACTCCTCTCCTCCTCTATCTCCTCTCCTCTCTTTGCTTCTCCCTCTTCATGAGTTCACCACCCCCTCGGGTATCATTCCATGATTCATTCGACCCTCCCTTCTTCTTCTCTCCAGTCAACATTCGTACCCCCAATCGGGGCTATCCCCCATCCCTCTCCTCCTCCCTCCCTTCCATTCCCTTCTCAGTCGTAGATGATGAGTGACTGGTTGAATGGGAGAGACTCCACTCTCTCCATTCTCCCTTCTCTCTCTTCCTCTCTATCCAACGAGAGAGTACATGGAATTGAGAGAGTGTTGCGTGTCATCGTAGAAAGAGTCAAAGAGAAAGAAGGAGAAGAAGAAAGGGAGAGATCATTCTTCTCTCCTTTTTCTGATTCCACCCATTCTCTATCCCAGTCCATCTCTCCATTCCGAGTCTAATCGACCATTTGATTTATCCGTCCATTCGTTCATTCGTGCAATTCCAATCTTCAATTATAACCTTCTTCTCTATTGCAATTCGAGACAGACGTTCATTTCGTATATCCTCGTCTCATTCCTTTCGTATCCTCATCTGTCTGTGTTGGAATAGTCTCAATTCGTAGTCAATTAATTCGTAGCTCATCAACTTCTCTTCTCTTCCTATCGAGAGAGTACGTAGAATGGAGAGACAGACGAGGTCTCATCTGGATCGAGAGAATTCCCTTTCCCTCCTTCAACTTGAGTGTTTATTCCCGTGATCGTCAGCCATTTTCATTCTTATTCCCTACTTAGAGACAAAGATGAACGGAGAAAGTCTAGAGATAGAAAGAGAAGGCGAGAGAGCATGGGAATTGAAGAGATCAGGAGGAAGTTCATAATGTGATCAGAATAAATGCCAGCTAGTGTAAGGGTCTGGCCGATAAATTGGGAGAGATTCTTTATGTCCTTCGTACTTTCTCTCCTCTTCTTCTCTTCTTCCCTTCAAGCTTCTCCCATTCTTTTCCATCTCTTTTTTGCTTCGTTTGTCTCAACTCATTCCATCATTGCCGATCATCCACAAACTTTCCAATGTTTCTTCCCCTCCTTTCTTCACTTTTTCTGCTCCATTTTCTAACTCGATTTCACACCCAAAACGAGTCTGATTCCATTTGGGATGACTGAGGGACGGAGTACTTTTAGAGAAGAGACGAGAAGCTGATTATGCGAGATAGATGGATGATTCACTCGTACTATAGATCACTCCATCTCCACGACCAAATTTTAGACTGGGAAAGGACATGTAAATTCTTGCCACTAAGTCCACTAGATTTATTGCTTCTCTCTTCTCTTCCATGCCATTTCACTGCATTTCTCTTCTCTTTCCTCCAATCCAAAACTCTCTGTCTTTCCCTCCATAATTCTCCTTCCCCCCATTCAGAATCTTTCTCTATTTTGCTTTCCTTTGTTTCTTTACAGCAAAGACTTGGCTTCGTTCTGAATAGGTGGAGCTGCTATCAGGAAGGAAGTATCAACTCATGGATCTCAAGGGGTCACTGGCTGCTTCCCCTCTCCCCCTCCCCCTTCTCTCCCCTGGGGGCATCCCTCTCCCCTCCCTCCTCTCTCCTCAGATCAATCAGCTGTGGTCAGAGAGAGTCTCTCTCTCAACAGATCACTTCTCACCTCTGCCCTCTCTCTTCCCTCGAATGAACTGACTCAAGCCCTCCCTCCTCCCTTCCTCCCTTCCCTTCCAACTGACTCCTCCCCCTCTCTCCTTCTCCTTCTTCGTCCTTCCCCTCCCTCCGATCTGGCTCCCACAGCTACAGTGTCTTCCTCAACGAGAGGGAATGGTCTTCCCTCCAAAGGATCTCCCATGATAAGGGCCGATGTGGCAGTGTAAGTGAAGACTACTCCATTTGATCCTTCGTTCTTCCCTCTCTCTCACTCTTCTTCGTCCTTCCTTTGTCTTTCTACATGACTTCTCCTTCTACTCTTCTCTCTACTCTGACCACTGACTACTCTTGGTAGTTGCCATCTCAATACTCGATTTGTGAGAGGAGATTCCTCTCCTTCTGGTGTCATCCCTCCTCTGCCCTCTCCTCCTCTAGTCCTTCTCCTCCCTCTGATTCCGACAAGATTCCCCTCTTCTCTTCCTTCTTCTACTCACAACTCCATTTGTAAGCAACACTCTCACCCAACAAACACGACAATAAAGTGAGGGAAGAGGAAGAGAGGGAGAGAGACCCTTGCCATCCTAAGGGACCTCCACTCAAGACATCATTCTGAGTCCGTTATTCGACCAGAGGGAAGAGATAGGACAATCCGAGAGGAGAAGTGAGTATCCTCATGGATGAATTCCCCCTTCTACTTCCCTTCTCCCCCTTCTCTCTCTCTCTCTTCTCTCTCGGATCAGAAAGAGAAGGATTAAGAAGGACTTTGAGAGGAAGAATGGCTGAGAGAGAAAGAGAAGCCATTCCAGACTAAGGAAGACTCGATTTGATCTATGAGAGACTCTTCCTTATGGGTTCATTCTGTCTCTCTCTAGATGGACGTTGCCTTTGAGATTCCTTCCCTCTCTCTCGATTGAAATCATCCATCACTCCAATATCTCCTCGATTAATCACTCTCCGTGTATTCAAGAGAGAGAGAAGGCGAGAGAGATCATTCAACGAGAATGAGAAGGAAGGGAAGAAAGGACCTCGGAATGATCTGAGGGAGTCGATTAACCAGCCCCTTCCCTTACACTGTTTATTGATATGAGATCCTTCATCTTCCTCCATTACCATGAGTAGAGTAGGGATCTCCTTTCTTCTCCCCATGACCTACACTGAGTCACTACTAGGATGGAATCGAGAGACCCTCCAGCCATCTTAGTTATTCGATACCCTCCTTCCCCTCTTTGTATGCTTTATAATCATGGATACTCTGTGGCTACCTTCTCCCCCTCCCTCCCCCTCTCCCTCTCCTCCCCTCTCTCCCCTCTCTCTCCACCCTCAACCTATCACTACTTCTACTCAACAACTGCTCCTTCATTCATTCTTCCTCTCACCTCTCCTATGCCGTCCACCTCCCTTCCATCCTCTCCTCTTCTCCCTACAAGGAAACCACCTCCCCTCATCTCCCCTCCCCTCTCCATCCCACCTCCTCCCCTCACCACCTCCCTCCTCCTCTCT
>LS509767.1:54149-76670 GCA_900490845.1 Pristionchus japonicus | reverse complement strand
ATAGGCCCCAGTGACCCGCCCTCTGATCAGCCCGTTGTAGACTCCGCCCCTTTCCCCACCCCTTCTCTTTTCCAATCAATACGGTTCAAGTTCAGTTCGTTATATTGCGCCGCCACAAATACTGTATTGCATAATAATCAAATAATTTGATGTCTCTTCTAGTCCTTCTTTCCACGTATTCACATTCAATTCTTTCTTCCCTCTTTCGCTTCAAATCAATCAATACCTTTTCTTATCGTAAACAAGCCACGCCCATTCATCTAGCCACTTTCATACTGTAGTGTACATAGATTATTGATTGATACTGAGGATGCTGCATCCAATTTGTCTATTCTCTCTTTGACCAACGCATTCACTCTTCTATTATCTATTCCATGTTTTGATAAAGCTTATTCACTGCTGAAATCAACTGAGAGACACCGAGATAAGAAGGAAATTACGAAGAACAAACGACAGGTCAACTGATCAGTGGAGATGCTGTGCCAATTGACAGCTGAAGACTAGTAGCACTCTAGTCAGATCGAGAGACATGGCCGTGTGGCGCAATGGATAACGCGTCTGCCTACGGAGCAGAAGATTGTAGGTTCGATCCCTACCATGGTCGCAACATTTTGCTTTTCTTCAATTTATTGCTGTTTAGAAAAAAGTTTTCGGTGAATTCACTGGCACATACTCTGACACTCAAGGATAATGCAGAATAATGAAGAATCGATATATGTTAAACATGCCTTCTCCGGAAATAAGGCTGTCTGCTAGGCGAAGCATATAGAAAAATCACATTGTGAGAATAATCAAAACACGAAGGACATTCCTGAATAATTAAAAATGATATCTACTTGTTGCAATTGGAGAAACCAAATTTTAAAAATTAAAAAAAGAGCAAAACTTTTGTGCCTCATGCTGGAATCGAACCAGCGACCTTCTGTTTACTAGACAGACGCTCTGCCACTGAGCCAATGAGGCAGACAGCTAGTGTCATACCAATACGAAATATCAATGAGAAAAAATCGAGATATGATAAATCAAGGCAAAAGTTGCGACCACGGTGGGGATCGAACCTACAATCTTCTGCTCCGTAGGCAGACGCGTTATCCATTGCGCCACGCGGCCACGTGTTCTTTACGGCATGGTTACCTACTTGGCACTCTCTCTGTCATTCATCGTTACAAAGGGTCAAAGAGGAAACGCCGAAGGGCGAAGGGCCGTTGATAATCTTTTATCACAACAAAATGGCACTCCGATTTCTTCCCATCTTGACCCGATGGATTAGCAAGAGATTAGATGGGAAAGGGGAAGAAGAAGAGGAGAGTCTCAGATGATCATAGCCATTCTCCCCTTCCAAGCACTTTCTTACTTCTTTCTCCCATTCTTCCACCTCATTTTGTGCTATTATCGAATCAGATGGTCCCTCGTTGAATTGAATGGACAGAAAGAAAGAAGGATACCGAAAGGGCTCCGCTTCTTACCTTTTATGAGTGTCCTCTTCTTCTTCTTTATGGATCTATCTAACCAACGATGCTATCGCTAGTACGACCCTCTATCCTAATTCGATCTCGTTGGTTCTTCTAATTCGATGATTGTCCTCTCGTCTCGAATGACTCTTCGCACCTTCTTTTCTCAGGTACTCATTCAATCTCTCCTTCTCCTCTACTCTCTCTTCTCTTCTCCCTTCTGAGTGACCTGTTGAATACCAGTGAGACAATGGAAGACCAGCTGGAGAACAAATAAGATGATTCAGATGGAGAAGAGGGGAAGATGACTAACGAGACGTTTCCCCCTCTGAACCAATTGATATAACCAGAATTAGAATGGTTGATTCATTGGGAGGTCAATGGTACTCTTCTCCTTCCATTCCCTCAGGACGACAAAAGCTTCATTAGTGTTTAGACTGTGAAGGGAGGTAATCAAGAGAAGGAGACAAGGGCTGATTTTAGATGTGTCCTCCCCTCCCCCCCTTCCTCCTCCTCTTCCCCTCTCAAGAGTCTTGACCCGTTTGGAAGTGACTCATCCAAAGGAGAGATTTGCACCCTCCTTCCCACCTGTCCAGAGAAGTATTCACCGATGCTTGATTTATTCGAGAGAAGTTCGCAACTTTAATGCCTTTCTCTATGCGATTTCTCTGATCCGCATTTCCATTCTCTTCCAATTACTTTTCTCCTTGCTCTTTTCTTCATCCTTTTCGATTTCCATTCAAGTCCTTTCTCGTTCTATCACTTCTTTACTCGAAATGTTTCTGCATGCAATAGATACTAGAACTGAAAGTAAGTAGCGTGAATCTCTTCAACTCAAGGTTTCTCACTCTTCTCCCCATTGTGTCATCGTATGTTTGCATCTAAGCTCTCTTTCTGGGCATAAACTGAGAGTTGTGGAGGATTATTAGAGTGATGATGAGAGAGTGTGTGCATCGAGGAGAGTGCAGAGAAAGAGAGGAAAGAGAGGGAGATGGGGAGGAGGAGGAGAGGGAGAGCGAACCCTGAAGGGATTCATTGTGTGGCAGGCGGTATTACTGTCTGGAGGGAGAGAGGAGAGGGAGGGGAGGGAAGAGAGAGGAAGAGACAAGGGAAGTCCTATCCCCTCCCTATCCTCCCTCCCTCACAGACCTTTTCCCTTCTCTCGACCAGTGAAGGTCTTCTCTCTGACTGGTTAGTCTCAAGAGTTCCATCTAGGGGGCGATTACCAATTTGGTCGATGGTGCAGAGTGTACATCACACATTGAGTAGACAAGCATTGGGAGTCTTTTGATCACACTTCTTCGTCTATTTGGACATTCTCACATGGACAGTTTGCATGGGTGGACTAGTTCTCATCTACTCTTTGCCCTTTCTTCTCTTCCTTCCTCCGTATCATTACCACCCTTCTCTTCCTTGATTCTTTCCCTCTCACAAAAGAGATTCAGCATGGGTTCCTCCCATTCTTCTCTTCTCCCCTCTAAACCAGACTGTTCCACAGTGTGATAACTCTCCTTCCTCTTATCACTTCTTCTCCATTTTATCACTTGATACGAGATGAAATCACTCTCCAATGGATGAATTCCATCTCGTGAAATCATCCACTTCCCAATTCGTCTCTAGTTCTTGCCTATGGATTAGATCACGTTCCATTCTCATCTATTCTCATTCGTGTTTCGTCATTTCATGCTGATAAGTTGCTTGTGTCACAATCCTCGCATTCCAATCGAGATCTCGCTGAAATTCCTGAGTTACTCATGCTTTCACTCCTTACGCAATCCCCTTCTCTTCATCCCTTTCATTCCTCAGATTGTGATCTACTATGGAATGACTGCCAGACTTTCACTCATTTCGTCTCTCTCTATCCAAACCGCCTTTCTTCCCTCTCTTCCTCCTCTAAACTTAATCCCTTCGAACGATACCGCCGTTTCTTTGTAATTAGCTTGAGCATAATTAGCTGCCTTTGATCTCTCCTCTTCAAACTTGTTGCTGCCTTGACCTTGTTCGGAATCTGAAGCTAATTATTCTTGCGGTTCTATCCTCTTCTCTGCGAACTTGCGCGTTGTATTCTATGGCCGAATTCATGACCCTTTGCGTCTGCAGCTAATTTTCCTCTATAGTCGTTCATCCGAAGTTTACGAGTAGCTGAATACTTGACCTTCGGAAGCTAATCATCTTCCTTGCTATAGTCTCCTCTGCTTGAGTGACTTCTTGTTGAGTAAGATAGAGAGAGAGGAGGAGGAGGGAGAGGAGGGGGGAAGGGTCGATAAGATCTACCCTGCATGTAGATTTCATCTCGATTACAAGCTGCATTCCATAGAGAGGAGAGGAGTGGTCAAAGGAAGAGAGAGAGGGAGGGAAGAGATGCCTCAAGGTGAAATCGACCCTTTCTAGCCGCTATTCGAGCCTCTCTTCGACTTTTCACCCTCTCTTTCTCAATCCGTTCGTTTATCCTGGCAACATTCCCAGTTGTCTCCAGATGGTTTAACTCATTCTTTCTCTCGTTGTCTCTCCTCTCTCTGATCTCTCCACTCTCTCATTCATCCATTCACATAACTCGACAGATGTCCTTTCTTCTCTCTTCTTTCACCCCGTTATGCCTGTGATTCCCTTCCCATTCATGGTTATCTCTTCTCTTCCATGGGAACACTCCTCCTTCCTTCCCCTCTTCTCTCTTTGCTTTTGAATGGTTCGAGCCTTCGAATTGACTCGATCTACCACTTTTTGCCTCCTTCTCCTGCCCAGTCCCTTCCCTCCCTTCCTTCCAGCATTGCCCTCCCACACCCTCTCAACTCATCTCACTGTACCCTATCATCAATCAATCCTCCTCTAAACTAAGCCCCGATTCCCACAAACCGTTTTCCTCCTTCCTCTTTTCTTTCTCCTACTTTTCTCTAAACGCGCATTAATTTCGACCGTCCTCAATTCGCAAGAGGGAGAAATGGCCCTTCCCTCCTCACAAACTATTCCCAATTCACAGTTCCCTCCTCTCCTCTCAGGATGAAATCATTGAACTCATCTCTGACGTGCGATCTATTCTCAGAAAGTGCGCGAAAGAGAGAGAAATAGTAATTACCTAGTCGGATCACAATAAAAAGTGACCTCATCCCTCTCATCTCTCGATACCTATCCATCCACTTTTTGTGTCCTTCCCCACCTCGATTCCATGTCATCTCATCAACTTCCATTTCGTAGTTTCCGGTCATTTCCCTCTTCTCTTTGCTGACTCACTTTGTCCATTATCAATCTGCCCTCAGGGCTGATCTCTCCAATCCCCACACTATCTCGTTGCTCTCCTCGATCAGTGCACTCCCTCATTCTCCTCTGCTCGTCTCATCACTCTCCTCATATCTCACACTCTCTGGTTATCAGTCTACAGTCATGACTAATACATTCCGCCCTCACATTCTCTCAGTTGAAAGACGCGTCGGATAGAGTCAACCATAGTCTGAACTTTCCCCTTTCTCTTTCATCCTGTCCTTACCGTTACTTTTATCTATTGTTTCCTCTGATCCTCTCTTCATCATCAAAACACCTTCGTTGCCTCGTCATGGTTCATCTCACCGGTCAGGGTGCGTAGAGTGCGAATGATATGGAGATAAGCCTATTATCAGCTGAACTTGGGGCCAAATATAGACGAACTGCCGCATCATCAACCACCCCCACACCTCAGTCCCTTCCCTCCTCCTCTCTCTTCCTCCTCCTCACTCCTATCCGGTCTCTTCCTTCTCGTCCACTACTCATTGTTTTCTCCCGCTACAAGCTCCTCTCTTCTCTTCTCACTAAGTACCCAGTAATAACCGTAATCTGAACGGATCCAGCCTGTTTTGATCTACGCCTTCCCTTCTTCATCCCTCCCTTCATCCCCTTCTTTAGCCCGTCCCAGTGATTACAGTAGTCTGCCCGCTCATTCAACACTCCCGCATATCTCCAGATATAATCATCCTGCATCCCATCAACTCATCGAAACTGAATCACTCTAGGAATCGATGAGATTCATCCCTCTCCTGATTGCCCATAGAGGTGCGCTCGTGCGCCTCTCGCTAGATGCTCATTAGGGTAGATCAAAGCTCAATCATCAAACGAGGAAATAGAATCCTTCCTTGATTGTCTCCTTTCCCTCTCTGTCTCTACCCTTCTCCGGAAATCATTCCCCTCTCATCAGTACCAACTCTCCTCCTCCCTCCTGGTCGTCTGTCACTCTCTCCTCTGGTTCTTCTCTGTCTCTCTTTCTCTTCCTTCTCCTCGATTCCCCTTATCTCTCTTCTCCTTCAGTCGTAAAAGATCTTTCTTCTGGCTAACACATCCATAAATGGCCAATGGTCCGTTCGAAGGAAGAGAAGGGAAGAAATCAACAAGCATTCCTCTCTCTCTCCAATCACAGACCACTTTCCATTGAATATCCAACGGATCTTCTCCCGTCCCATTCAAGCCCCTTCCCCTCTCTCCACTCGAAAGTGTCTCCCTCATCTACCGTCTCTTCTCTCGATAATTACCGTAATCCTCTCGTGATCGCGAACTGAGAGGGGAGAAGTCACTGACTCGTGAGCTATTTGTCGCCCAGAGAGAGAAGAGTCGCCATTCGCAGAAAATGATGGAGTGAATTACTCTAGATTGCCTTTCTGAAAGTTATTGTTCTGCTCACTCTCACTTGATTCTACGCAGCATCATCTTTGCAGCTGTGCGGTATCTATTGCTAGGGTACATTTTTGTAGTCTGAATAACTCATCATTTTCCCAATTAGAGCGACAACAACATTCTTCGAAGAGATTGCTGAGCGGTTCAAATTCAAATGTTGTTATTGCTAATCTCTCCTTATCACTCTCTCCTCTCTCTCTCGTCTCACCCCGTCACCCTTCCGTGAGTCTTATCATTCCTCCTCTCTCTTTCTTCTCTACCGAATCTAATCAATACTCGAGTAGATCAATGGAATGATTATCCCCTTCTCTCTCTTGACTAAGAAGAAGACTAGATAAAGCGGGACTAGGATCACCATTCAATCTCCCTTCTCTCTTCCTCTCTTCGCTTCTCTCATTCCTCAATCGAGCATACTTTCTAATGGAGTGCCATGGAGGGGAACACTCTTCTCTCTAATGGAAGCTACTCTTTACCCCCTCCATTTACCATTCCCCTCAGGCATCTTCCCTCTCTTCTCTCTCTGATTGGTACGTGAGGAGTCTCTTCCCAATATTTGATGCTCCTTCTCTCTATTGTATTCCATTTCGTCCTCTCGAAAGTCCTTCTCTCACTTCAATTCCACTTGTGATTTCCGAGAGAGGGAGAAGTCACTTTTTGTCCGACCCTCGCTTCAACCACTCTCGAAGAGGAGATCATCCTTCCGCATTCAGTAGGAATGCCGTTGACGACGATTGGTGCTTCTGATGCTCGATGTGGCTAGTAGACGATTGCTTGATTCAACGTGAGCACGCACTCTGAAGGTGTCAACATCTCGTCTCATCCTTTTCGTCGCTCGATCTCTAGCAGTTATTCACTTGTCCTGAATTCCACCGTTTACCATGCAGGATAGACAGCTGACCGAGACCAATTACTCAACCATTCTCCCGCTCCCTCCTTCCCTCTCGGTCCTTCGATCCCATTGAGTCCATAATAGGACTGACCTTCGATGGAAATCACAGTCTGCTTCGAGGTAGAGAATGTGGTTACCTCATTCAGTGAGAATGGGTTCGAGTGCACCTTTCATTATTCCGAACTTGATCACGTAGACTCAGCTCTCACCGCATTCTGAACGATCCACGTGAATTAAACCAGTGCTTCATTTTTATGCAGACTATCAACTATCGCTCCATTCTGAATCATCGTAGAGCAATAAAAGAGAGAAATAGCTCAATAATCTGGTCGATTAGTTCGTACTCCTTCTTCTTGATCGTAAATACTTCCTGATTCGTCCTTCTCTCTTCTACTCGACAGTACTTCACTCTGTCTCCGATTACTCCCATCGCACTCTCTCCATTCCATGCACTCTCTCGCCCTTCTCTCCCTCTCTCCACTCTCTCGATCTCGCACACTCTCTCGTCCGACGGGGCTTCAGACGATGTTTGTATGAGTGTGCAATCCGTGTACTGAATTCGGAGAGGGCGGCTCACAATGGACGAGAGATCAGGGGGAATGGAGAGAGTGGAGACGGAGAGAGGGAGGGAAGAGAGGGGAGAGTGCCCCAGGGGAGGGAGCAGACAGACTAATTTCCATGTACAGTCTTTCGTGAAACTCAAGCTCTCTTTTCTCGCTTTGTCTATTCTTTTCACTTCCAAACTCGTCTCTTTTACTGTCTCACTTTATTGCCTACCTTCCTCCCTCTGATCAAACCCTTCCATTCCCACCCCATTCTCAGATCATCTTTCACTTCTTGTATGCAATGCTCATCAATACCGTATCAATGACCAACCGTACTCAATTCCGTCTAAGACCCCCTCATCTTCTCACGTTCATTGGCTAAGAGCGTGAGAGTCTCCTCTCTCTCCGCTTCTTCTCTTCCCTCTCTACACAAACCCATCGGAATCCTTCTGACTGACCAGTTCCATCCTTCTTCCTTTGCCCCTTCCGCCCCTCTTCACGCGTGTACTCGCACCATTCCATTCATTGATCTTTGATCCGTCTCATTCGATCGATAATCATTGATCGTTGATCTCTCCAGATGACTGAGGTCGACGATCCTTTCTTGGCGCAGATCGAATCGTTTGCAATCGCCCCTCCGGAGAAACGGTAAGTGATCAACTTGTAGTTTGTAGTCTGATCGTTGATCTCTCTCAGTCTCATCGATGACGTCAGTGTTCTCCCTTCAACGTTGTCGTCCATCAACTACGAATTCGCGAAGAAGATCAGCAACGTCACCATTGAGAAACAACAAAAGGTGCGAATTACTACATTTCACTTTCTTCCTGTTTTGAGTTCGCCGCCTGCTGACATAGCGCATAGATCAGAAGACGAGAGTTGAATCCAGATGGTGATCTAGAATGCGGAAGAGAGAAGATCTCCCGTTGATCCCATCCATGTTTTGGTCGTTTCTTCCCTTGAATAGCCTCTCTTCTCTCTTCTTCCCACCCTTTCATCTCCTCTTCTTCTCCCTATTTGCTTAGCCTCGATCAGTGGAGATCCCTCCTTTATCTCTCGATTCCGAGCAAGAAATAGCCGATTGTGTGAATGGACGACTGATTTGAACAGTCGGAGAGAAGCTGAGAGACCTTGAATGAATCAGAGGAGATCAGAGGATTGGTTCAGTGATGCCCTAAGATACTCTTCCCTTAGATACTCTCTGACTCACAACAATTAGATGACACTATTCTCCTTGAGAAAAAGGCCGATAATCCATCGCAACTTTCGCGGGCTAGCAGAACTTCTTTGACTCTTTTAGGCACGAGGGAAACAATAGGAGGAGAGTAGGGGAGCGGAATAGATTGGAAGCATTGTTTGAATGAAGGATGAGGTTTCCACCACCAGACTAAGAAGTCATTCAACCATAAGAAGGTGGAAGAAGAAGAAGAACCCTGCAGAAAACTTCTACGTAGAAAGTAACGCGATGTATATTGCTAACGCTATTGCCACATGCAAAAAATTGGAAGTGAAACAATGAATGGACGCAGCCACATGCAGACAATTGTCGGCTCATCTGTTCAAACATTCAATCCAATCCTTTTTTCATCTCCAGAATCTCCGATCAGACGTGATCGTTCCCTCTGGCGGAATGGTCGCTGCTGCTTCTGGATACGAACCGAAGAGAGTCGAGAAGATCAGCCATGATCAAGTCAATGATTGGAAGGCTCAGGTACCGCCTTCACAGCGTTCTGACCCCCATTGTTTTCTCCAGACAAGGGTGAACAATGGGATTATCTTTTTGAATTTTCCCGCAAAACCGTAATCGAACTGCAAATCGATCTCGAAATTTGTGAAACGTAACGCAATTCTCATGATCGCTTTTGTTACAAAATGAGAATCGAGATGCGTTTCAATACTTCTTTAGAACCCTGAGTTTGCAGTTCCGTTATGCCAACCATGACCCTTCTTTGTCGGGATAGAACGCTGTGGCCTTGAGCAGCAAGGAATCTAATTCACCGAAATCCTTGAAGGTCCTGCAATCAACTCGTCCTCGCAATCAGTGGACGCATTCGAATGATGTCGAGGAGTCGAAGGTGCGAGTTGCACTTTATCTATGATCACTTTGATAAAATAATTACTAAAACTGAAAATTCAGGCGTACGCTCGAGCAGTAGCAGCTCAAATGCAGCAGGAGTCTCTTCATGAACCAATTCGAGTGACGACCGAGCATACGGTAAGGAAGAATATGAATCGATAACTGATCATCTTCATCGTTACAGAAATCCCCATCATCTTCTACGATCGAGAGTTACCCCTCGCCACTAAGAAATGGAAAGGTGAGATTAGCTTCAGATGAGGGATTAGAATGTGTGGGATTGAGCATTACATCATGAATTTTCTTTTCGCGAAACCAACAACGAATTCAGACGATTCTCGACTCGTCCGACAAATACTCGGACTATTCATCAGCGTCCTCTCACAAATCTCCCTCTCCCTCCCAATCATCTCCCAATTCTGCATCGGACTACTCAGGTAGGTGCATCACCTTCATTATCAAGTCGAAATCGTTTGAAACAGATGAAAATCGTGGTTCTTCAGTGACGATCAGTCCCTACCACCGTGCGCCCGTCTCCCTCTCCTCCTACGACAGACAACCTGAGAGGCAATCCGTCCCCGCCCAACCACCAAAGCCATCCCAGGAGGCCAAGAAGGTTGGTCGATCAGGGACTGTTCAATGTAGACCAAGAATTAATTCCAGCCGCCTCCTCCGGCAGTTCCGAAGAAGACAGTGACCATCGTGGAAGGAGCGAAAGTCGTCCCCATCCCGGCGAAGAAGATCGAACCTCCAAGGGCTGTATTCCATGGAGGATTGAGGAGTCAGACACGGTTCGTATCCCGGTGTCATGATGATCTTTGATCGAACTCCTTCTCAGATCCGCGAACTTCAATCCACTCGGTCTTCCGATGGACACTTCGAACTACAAATGGACGAAGAATGGCCAGCAACCGAACGGATCGAGGGATGAAGAGAGGAGAGAAGAAGGGAAGTGGGAGAGGAGACAGGAAATTATCGAGGTAAGGTACTGATTGATACGTGTCCCGAGTGATTCCAGAGTGTGAGATAGATGCGATCGTCTCTTATCTGAGAGAATGTGCAAAATGAAGAGACAATTACCCGCATTTCGCACTCTAATGGAGTCATCTGATGACCTATTGATGATGCAATCCTCCCTCAGGAAGAGGATCTCGATCTCGACGATCCAGTTCGAAGAGGAGTCGTACGAGTTGTGGTGAACCAGAGAGATAATGAGTGAGTGGAGTCTTCATTGATGAATCTACATGAAATAATGTATAATCAGTATTGTGTTGAAAATGAGTTATTCTTTCAGTTCATCCTCCTCTTCTCGTCCTCATTCCTCTGCATCAACCACCCACTCGAATGACTCTGCCAACTCAGCGCTGCAGGTATCTACAGCAATTCAGTTCTCAATCGTGAATCCACCATCCCCATTCAGGAGCGTTGTCGCAAGAAGTGGGCGGAGCTAGTGGCGACTGTGGAGGAGGAAGAGGATGAGATCAAGCAAGTGCTCTCATCGGATAAGCGGAGCTCTCCCTCATCTTCCTCTCGTGGTCCAATCGTCGTCCCTGCTCAGGCTCTGTCAGCTTCTGTTATTGGTGAGAAACAGATTATTGCATAGTGATGATGATCTTGAGTTATGGTCGGTCGTTGAACTAACAGAAATGGAGAATCTAGCAGTGAAGATATCATTACAGGAGACTGCATGGTGTGTCACAAGCGAGTTCTCTCGACGGAGAGATCGACTACTGTGGAGAGACAATTAGTACACGATGTATGCTTCAATTGCAATGTATGCAGGAGACATCTTGGGTGAGAAACTGAACCTATTCTTTCTCTCCTTGATTGCATGGCTATCCGATATTCTCCTGAAAGGAGTCTATCCATCTCCAAGATTGATGCATCCCTTCCTTCTTCTTCTTCCTTCCATTTCCTTCTCCTTCGATAGTTCCAATCAGTCTTCTCTTCTCCCATTGTCGTTCCTTCAAGTGTCCTCTCCCTCTCTTCTTCCTTCTCTCCACTCATCACAATTCACACTCTCAATCTCCGTCTCAATCTAATTATGAGAGACTGCGACTGAAAGGAAGAAGACCAACTTATTACTGCACTCCCTTCCCTCTCTCTTCTCTTCTCCCTCTCAGTTTACATGAACACCGACTCGTTTTTCTTCCCGTTTCCTCCACCTGAACTGCATTGTTTTCTCGTTAACCTATTATAATTTTAATAATACAAATAATTTTATTATGAAAATTATTATTTATTTAAAAAAAATAATTCTTTGCAGTGACCGTCAACACGTCTACGCTAAAGGAAAATTGTACTGCGAGGAAGACTATCGATTCACGGGAATGAACGAAACGAGTGAGAAGTGTGCGAAGTGCTCCACTCCCATTGTTGATATGGTGAGGATTTAAGACATCCTTGTTACTCGATGATAAATGCGTCGTTTCAATCTTAATCTCAATCATCAGGTTCTCCAAGCCCTCGGTCGCTACTTCCATCCCGCTTGCTTCCGATGCACCAAATGTCGATGCTGTCTGGATGGAATTCCGTTCGCTTTGGATACCAAGGGAGAGGTGAGAAAAGCCTTCCGTTTATCCTTTCAGTTCAGTCTCAATGGATGCTTGGTAAGGAATGAAACGAACTCCTTCCAGGTGTACTGCATGCCCGACTACCACGCTCTCTTCGCTCCTCGATGCGCCTCTTGCACTGATCCAATTCTACCCGATCCCAAAACGGGGGAGACGATTAGAGTTGTCGCCATCAATAATGACTACCATGTAGAGTGCTATGTCTGCGAGGTGAGAACTGTTTTCATTGCATTCACTTACTCTTCTGCCAAAAATCGAATGATTATGTACACATGTAATTCTTCTCAGGGTTGCTCTACCCGTCTGGCGGATGACTCGAACAGCAAGTGTTATCCACTCGGGAACCATCTCCTCTGCTACGATTGCCATCTTCTATGGAGAAGAACAGGAGGAGAAACACAACCAATCACTGATCTTTGATCTCCCATATCCCTCTCAATCTCAAACACATCACATCTCTCGCTCATAGTCACAATCATCATCGCTCATCAATATTCCAGTCCGCTACTTACCTTGCTTTACGCTGTCGAACTTGCGCTCGTTAGCACCGAATATATCGATCGATACAAAGTGCCTCTCTTCTTCTCGCTTTCCATCTCTCGAATCTACTTCAATCATTGTACACGCAATCCAAATTCGCTTTTATTCCATTCGATTCCCCGTTCACTTTCATCATTCATTCAATAATCTCGATTTCCCTCATCACAACTCGGTTGCAATACAAACGATAGATTATCAGATAATCAAATAGTGATAAACGAATTCACAAGCCTCGGTTCATATTTGCAATTACTCGAAAGATACAGAGGGATCAACCCGTTCCTTGTTCATATTTCAGAGATCAATGATCATTGAGAGAGGCTTTCGATGCTCCCTTTCCGAATGAGGACTTCACGGCATTAGACCTTCTTCGAATCGATTGACGTAACTCAAAGTTTAACTTGCTGGTTAAGCTAAGCGGGAAACTAGAGAATCACCTCTTTTCTCACGTTCACAGAAAGTAACAAAAGAGTCCACGCGGGGCAGAAGCATTGGTAGTCAACGAGGACAAATCTGAAAATAGTGAGTGAGAAAGGCGGCAAAAGAGTTGCCCATGGCTGGAATCGAACCAGCGTCGCCACGGCCACAACGTGGAGTACTAACCACTATACTACATGGGCCAACAGCGGAGCCGCAGAGAGTTGCTAATGACGCTAACCTTTTCTGATAGAGAAAATCGGAGAAGTAATTGTACATGTAAAGAGCGTGTGCAGCGAATAGAAGAGTTCCGAATGATTGGAGTGCTCCAACGAGGAGAAGAGAGACCTGGAGTTTGATTGAGGAGGGGAATTGTATGAAAGCAGGGAACTCTCACGGGTTTTAGGCTGAATAGCTTGCGGAGCTCACATGTCTTGCAGTTCCGATGGGAAATAAGGAGTGGAAAGAACTCTCACCTCGCTTTTCTTGTGCCTTTTGACCATTTGAGTCATTCTGAGGGCAGTGATCACGGTTGAAATAGTGACTATTCCAGCCGACGAAAGATAGAAGATAAGAGAGATCAAAGAGTTCTTTGGCTGCAAAGGTGAATTAGTCACAGAGAGTAGGAGAGAGTTTAGCACTAAGCATTGGAGAACATTCAACTGCATTTGAGAGAAACGGAGCAGTCTAAGAATACGTTGAAAGTGCTTACGTAGTTGATGACCTTCACATAATTCATCCCAATTCCATTGGCTACATCCGAGTAATAAGCCTGCAATCAGTGGATGAATTCGATCAGTTCAACACTCCGATGTACCGGTGAGATAAGATTGTGCCAGGAAAGAGGAAGGGGAAGAATAAAGATAAGAACGACTGCGAAGGGAGTGAGAAACACCCACATCTGTAAAGAGTTTCGCCGTCTGACGATTTCATATTTTATGGACGATACCTTCACAAAATCATGCACAAAGATTACAGAACACATTCGATTGAGAGAAATGGCGATGTTCGAGAAAATCTGGAATCTGACGATTGGTAGGAAGAAACAAAAATCGATTACCATTGCATAAGGAAGATAGTACAGAGAGAAGTATGGAAACGATAGTAAATAGGTGGGTTCAGATAGTGATGAATGCATGATTGGATCACAGAATAGTCCTATTCCAGGAATTCTCATGAAGAGAAGGTTCATGAAGAAATAGGCCATCGACTGAAGATTTGTATCATCATGATCAGAAGAGAATAGATCACTTACCAATGCAGCAGAAACCAAGTAGAGAGTGAAGAAGGAATCATTCAGAATCCGCGGTTTTCGTATAAAATAAGAACGAAATAGGAAAACGTAGATAGCAAATGAAGGCACGGCAAGGATTGTTTCGATACAGATCTAGAAGAATTTAATAGATAAGAAATTTGAATATTTTATTACCTCAAATACATCAATGAGTTTTACGTGGCAGTCATAGAATGGAACCATGCCTGGAATGTCACCAATTTAGCAGACGGATCACAACAAATAACATCATGGAAATAGGTGGGTGATTCGGTTCATTGGCTCTCTCACGATCTCTCAACGGGGGCGAGGAAGGGAATCCACGTGTGTTAGCCTCCCGTCTGGTGGGAAGAATGAGAGGCCATTTCACACTCTTGGAGAAGAAGAGATCAAGCTAATGAAGAGACTAAGGAAGATCTCGAGACGCATTAGAGACATTCTGGGAAGAAGACTGCACTTGACTAGAAACCGAATTCAAGGAATACTGTCTAGAGCATTGAAAGTTGCGGCACCAGCGAAAGACTAAAGAGAAGAAGAATGCTGCAATGCATGTGCAATTTGTAACGACTTGAGACAACGAAAATAGACTTGGCAGAGAAGGAAGAGAAGGAACGGGAGTCGAAGTAGGAGATGAGACTGAGGGAAGTGAAAGAGTTTTTGAACCATGACTCAAGCTTCTTCCCTTAGTCCATCTGAGCCGTGAGAGAAAGGAAGAGACTGAAATAGATTGACACATGACCGAAGGGATTCAAGGATGAGGAATGGAGAGGTTCAAATAGTCATTTTCTGCCCCTTGAAAGGAACGGCGCCTGACTCTCTCAAGCATATTGACAAAGGAGGAGAAGGAGATAAGGGGGTGATGTCAGGAAGGTCAGAGAGGTTTGAAACAGTGGGAGAAGGTAGGAGAGAGAGATAGGGGCTGTCACTCATATTCGAGATGGATGAGCTTCCCTTGAGGGTGGTGACAGAGGTGTTCCATGATTGACAATCAGATAGGAAGAGTAAAGAAAGCGTGAGGATTCCAAAATCTGGAAGCTAGATCCCATTCCGACACTCGAAACTTCCCAGGAAACTGCATTCAATTTCAGTCGTGTTCGAGGGAAGAAAGAAGAGAAGAGAGAGAGAGTGGAAGGCAAGAGTTTGAGAGGCAAAGAATGAAGGCTTGCAACTTTAATTAACTAAATTTATTCACAAAGAGACGTCGACGGGCCATCAGAAGCAGTTTCAATTGCGCGCACATTATATTTAATGCCTACCAATCCCTACGGAGTTACGGAGAGACCCATGTATAGCCACAGAGTTTTTTTTTTCTTTTTTGCTTCACCCGTTTCTTTTGGTTACGGTTGGTTTCTTCTCCTCGTTCACGGTTATATGGTTTCACAAATGCGTTCCTTGGAGTAGAGTTTGGAAGATTGTATTTTCGAATGTGCGTATAAACGGCGTTCTCTGTATAATTGTAGTTCAGGGCGATATTTTGATAGGCGTTCATCTCACAACTTCACTATCACTTGAAAGCATTTTGTCAAATTATATTGTAATTATGTGATTCACATTTATGTTTTCAAACATTGTTTCTAATCACTCGATGGATCCAGATGATTGGCGAAATCAGCTAGAAGCATGGAAATCATCTTCCTGATCTCCTCGTAGTTCCTCTCCCCCTTGCATCCCTCCAGATCAGTGTGTCATCGTCCATTCGCATGCAATTGCAGTCTGATTGAATCGACCCCCGAGATGAAAACGAGTCTTCCATAAGACTGCTCGGGAGGAGGCAGATTAGTCACGGGGAACCGCTCTCCCCATCCTCCGATCTTCTTGAAGATCGTGCTTATCTTTGCCTCCATGCTTCTCAATCACTACCATCATCGAATAACTTTGCATCTTCTGTGTGGATACTTCTTGCGAACCGTTCTACGCTATGAACTCTTTCGTTTCTTTGAAACAAATATAAAATATTTGTAACTTTTCATGCCTTCTGCATTTCAACAGAGCACATAGAGCACATGATAAATAGGATATGAAAGGGGATGAAATAGTCTACCAAAAGAGGGGAGTAGTCCTCTCAAGGTATCAATCCTGTTCCATCTCTCTCTCCATTCCCTCCTCAATTTCCTTTGTCTCATCCCATAATCTTAGCCAGTTCTCTCACTCATTTTCTCTTGTCCTTGCCGTTTCATTCCTTTCGAACCTCTATCTGTTCATATTCTACCGTCTCGAATCAGTATCCATTGCAGATATGAAGGAAACGCGGCTGATCGAACTCGCCGTTCTAGGTGAGACTCTCGGGGAAGCAGGGAAACTGAAATGGTTCAGGCACTTCCCTCTGTCTCGCTCTCTTCGTATTCGTCACTATTGGAATCGCGAAGGATTTCAGTGACTTCAATGATTCGATCGCTGATGATCTGCAGCAGACTAAGGTGAGAGAGTCTCATTCACTGATTTTTCTATCGCGTCATCATCAAATTGAGGCCTTCACCTCCGATGCGTGGAGCACGATCCGAGTTATGCATGTCGAGGCGAGAGAGAAACGGTGAGTTGACGATGACAATGGTTCGATGAATCAGACTGGTCTTGCAGTTATGCTCCCGAGAACCCGTACGACACTCCCTCCACTCCTCCTCCTTCTAAGAAGTGTGATTGCACTGCAGCTGCAAGAAAGTGCCCGAAGGGACCACCCGGACCCAAGGGAGCCGTACGTTTCGGATTGCGGCTTTCTTTTTGAACTGTTTAGTGATAGTTTCCATGCATATCTTGATGAAGAACGGTTGCTAAACTCTCCTCCTTCAGCCGGGTGAGACGGGCGAGAGAGGCGAGGATGGAACTCCAGGCAAGAGAGGAGAAGATGCAGTCGCCCCTCCTCAGATGACCAAACAGGTACTCTACTCTACCATATCCTTCCTTCATCGATCCTCTCCAGATCAAGTGCGCCGTCTGTCCCCCTGGAGCCCCCGGAAGACCGGGAATGAGAGGATCTGCGGGTCCGAGAGGACCGGATGGAGTCAATGGAGAACCAGGAAGAGATGGAATCGACGGAGTTGGAGTGGAAGGACCAGAGGGAGATCAAGGAGCGGACGGACCTGCGGGACCTCCCGGTGCCCCCGGAAAGGAAGGAGCGGAGTTCTTGAGAGGAAGAGGAATGCCCGGTCCGAGTGGAGTGACTGGACCTCCGGGTGAGGTCGGACCACAGGGAGAGCAGGGAGAACAAGGAGACGAGGGACGACCCGGATTCGTGAGTCGATTGGAGTGATCTCAGATTGATCTTTGATCTCTTGCAGAACGGAGTGGCAGGATTCCCAGGAGAGCCAGGATTGGATGGAGAGACGGGAGCTCCCGGACCGGTGAGTAGAAGGGAAGAGAGAATGATGATTAGAAGAGATTGGGAGGGACAATCAAACAGAGGGAAGGAGGTAGTTGATAGTAGAGGAGGACGTTGTTGACTCCAATCGATCTCTCTCCATTCAGGCCGGCCCCTCTGGTACTCCCGGTGCCGATGGGGGATACTGTCCCTGTCCTCCCAAGGCAAAAGTGGTTGAAGATGCTCATGGTGCCTATCAAGAGGCAGCTTGAGAGATCAAAGATCAACTTCTCCCCTTCATCATTCATTGACAGTAAATTACACCGTTGTTCTCTGATAAAGGAGCTGTTATCATTCTCCGTTCCTCTCACTCTTTTTTGCTGTTGCTTTTGTCTTCTCGGTATCAATGCGAAGTTCCAGTTTCTTTTACGATAGCTTGTCTCTTGTCCCGACTAATCGTTCTGTCTCGAGAGAGATTGGGAAAGAGAACTACTTACTCCCCCTTTCACCCTCCTTTCTCTGATCGGAGATAGAGGGGGAGAATAGAGAGATCCCTCCCTTTCGATGTTTATCCGCTTACGAGAGAATGGAAAAACAGCTAAACCTGTCGATTGAGAACTCGAATTCAGTGCATAGGCTCATCGTTATGTTCAGAAAAAAGTGAATCCAATAGAATGAGATCGGAGTGGATTGGGCGTAACTCTTTCAATTACTGTCGATACGAGAAGTATCTTACTCGATATGGAGTTGAGTGCTCCCTTCCCTCTCTTTCCATCTCTTTCCCTTCACGCAATCTTCCGTTCAAGAGTAGATCATCATGGTTCGCACGCTTGTCACAAAACAAACGATCTCTTTCTTCTCCATTCTTGAACTCAAGCTTGAATTACGAGCTTGTTTTCCCATCTTTCCTTCCCTTCTCAGCTATATTCAATCCCCCTCTCAACTTCTCTTCTTCCTATCTCTTTCTCCTCTGTGACTAATCACCAAAATTGGCGCATCATTCGGGTTGAATCAAAATGAATGAATGGATGCAATATCTCATTCATTTCGCTTATTTCTTTCACCAATCTCTTCCCCATTTTCACTTTCTCAGTTTCCTTCCCATCGATTTCTCTGTTTTGTAGATGGCAGCGATACTGAGAAAGTTATTCGGATTGAAGAAGAAGAAGAAGAACCTTCCGAGGAAAGACTCCGTCACTGGCAGAAATAAAACCTTCGTACGTTTTCTGAACGTCCATCTGCACTGGACTCTGATTGATCTTTGATTTCTGCAGAACGTTCCTTACCTCTCTCGACTCGAAGGAAACACTCTTCAGCCAGGACAATCACTCATTGTGAGAGGAACCATTATCGGTATGCTAGACTGTGCAAATATTGTACTCTCGGAAAGAATGCCCTAACGTCTTTCTTCATCACAGGTCGAGAGGAGTTCATCATCAATTTCACATCTGGAGCGAGAGTCGAATTGGATGATGAAGTGAATGAATTAGATAACAGGTATGACACATCTGATTCTGTTTACTCCTTCCGCTAATCAATAGTCTCCTACTCCATACCACACCGTTCCCTCCTCCTCTACTCCCTCCATTGCAATCTCCCTCCCTCGCTCAATTTGAGTAGGCGATTCGCGTGTTTCCAAATTAGTGATCGGCGTTTCCCTTTGAGCGATCGAATTCCCCGAATTCCTCCTTTGGAAGTAATGACGGAGATCTAATAGTTCTCAACAATAAGAGGTTTTAATGCAGAATGAGCCATATTAGGTCTTTCGGAAGTGGATAGCGCCCCCACCCCTCGTCATCCTTCATCATCTTCATTCACAGAATTCCTCCTCTTGTAGACTTCTCTCGATCCGAGTTGACGTCGCAGCGAAGAGAGTCTATCTGAATGCATGCATCGATGGAGAGTGGGGAAGGTGAGATGAGAGGGTGAGATGAAGGATGGAATGATCCGTTCAAGGGAAGGAGCAGTCAAACACAAATGGACTGCGGGAGATGAATTCGATATTCGAGTGAGATGTCACAGAGAATGCTATGATGTAAGTTACAATAAATTATCTAGTTTTCATTAATTAGCAATGATTAATACTGCATAGTGCATGTAAAAACTGAATGCGAGTGCATTTGAGGTGTTCATCGACTACACTCTAGTGGCGACTTTCGCCCACTATCGTCCTCTCTCTTCCGTCTCTCATCTCTATATCAATGGAGATATCGAATTGGCTTCTGTTAGCTGGGAGGGAAAGTATTATGTGAGAGACTTTTTTCATGTTTCTTCGTTCTCCTGTAATCTATTAACCCGTCAACAATCATCACTCTTCAGAATCTGCCCTACTCGGCTGAGATTCCTGACAATCTCTATCCAGGAAGGAGACTTCACGTGTCTGGAACGTTCAGAGTTGATGGTATTGTGGATGATTCTGAGGGGGGGGTTAGAAGGTATTTCAGAAGAGAGGAAGATCAAGCCATCTTCCTTCTACATCGATCTTCTCTCTGGCACGAACTGTGCCCTTCACTTTGAGCCCGTCCTGGCGAGAAAGGTTAGTGTACGGTAGAATGAAGACTATCGAATGATCTATTCCAGAAAGTGATCCGTACATCATGCATGGGAGGAGTATGGTCTGATGAGCAGGTTCGTTTCTAGACAGTTCTTATTCATCTTCTCGAGTCACTCTCTAGGTCTCATCGGAAGCTGGTTTTCCATTCAAGAAAACGGCGAGTAATCTCTTCGATGTTGTCGTTGCTTGCAATGAGAATCAATACGCGGTTCGTTGAGTGGATTAAGATGAACGTGACTGAATCGATCTCAGTTCTACGTGAATGATGTCCTCCTCGGAGTATTCGACCACGTCGTCACTCCTCGATCGATCGATAAGATCGTAGTCCATGGAGATATCGTACTCCACGGGGTGCATCTCAAGTGAATGTCGACCGCATCAATGCACTCACTGCACCATGCACTACACAATCATCCATCGCAGAGCGACCCCATTCCTTGAGCTTCAGAGAGACTAATTTACTTGCTATCAACCTGCCAAATCATTTATCGCGTATTTTCAGTATTTGATAAAGCTTTTACTGTGGGAAAACGTTCGAATACGACGCTCAAAAAATTTATTAATAGATCCATAGTATACAGATATGTACATACATATTTTGACTCGAGAGAGTGAACATAAATAATAAATTCTACAGTTTGATTTCCTGAATCACTTTGCTAGTAAATATTTGCATGCTTACTTTCGAACAAAACGTGCCTACCTAATAAACATATCTACATAAACCTCTTCCATCATTGCCTTTTCAGCTCTTTTTTTTTCGATCGGATCAATCGACTTATGCCATCCACCATTCTTTCCTATTAATTGGGAGTATTGAAGAGATTGGAAGAGGAGCGGGCTCTTCATTCTGCACAGACGAGTTGAATTTAAATATGGTTAGACACAAACCTCGAATCTGAATCGATGTTTAGGACAGACGATGAGAACTTCCATCTCTTTCTCTCCGTACACTATTATTCGCTGAGCTATTTTCCGTCTAAAAATTCGTGGCTATTCCCTTGATGATTTGAAGAATTTGAATATAAGATTTTAGTAATTCTCACATTCTCTTGGCATTCGCATTCGAATAAGAAATCATCTCAACACAAAATCGAGTAGCATCTTGAACGAAATGTGGAATCTCATGGCGATGGATCTTTAATTTGTGTAGTTATTTAGAGCGATTGAAATAGAATGACATAAACTAGATTCATTTGTCGCTGAAGTCATTGCATCTCACCATTTCGACAACCAATTCCTTCATTTCATTGACGGTTACTTTATACAGAAGGAGAGTCACACTGTTAGGGAAAAGGAAGTAGATGATGAATCTGGAAGAGAATTCGATGTGATTTCATAGTAATCATCACGAAATCAAAGATTCGATCCATTTTATCGGATCCACTCCGAAAAAGGGCTGTACCTGTATTGAAGTGTGAGTGTCGATGGGTACAATTCATCGACAACGCATGACTCTAACGCTGAAATGCACGTTTCGAGATATAGATGCCTTCACATGGCGACAGATTACACAACATAAAATTATCAATGTCAATTATTTTAGAGAAACTTGCCAATGATTCTTCCAGGGTTTTCACTGCTTTCATTGACGAATTCGATGAGGTCGCTTGTCTTTATTGTATAAGGAACGTCCTTCTGAAATGAACAGAACTGGCATGAAACACTGTTCCTTGCCGCTCACATGTATAATATACTTCCATTTCAGATGACCTCTTGTTGTTCCAATGCACAGAATAGAGATCATTGGGATAGCTCCTACGGTTATCGGGGTGAATGCACATATCTCACCTTCTTCTTCTTTGATTTGATCCTGATATTATACATAAATGGAACATTCAACTATAGCATGGGAACCGACCATAATCGGCGCATCGAATTTTCCGTTCTTTCCCGTCCACACCATAATAGTTCTTTTATTGAAGAGCCACAGAGATAACGATCCCATCAAAGAACTCATTGCAGCTAACTGAACTATTTTTAATGATTTATTTTTAAATAGTGTTTGTCTCAGATAATTTTTTCACTGTTTAAACAATTTAAAATAGTAGCATGTTTTTGATAGGCATCCTCATAACCTTGTATTCATTGGCAGGTGAAGTCATCAGGATCTTCAATTCTGCCGCCTTTTTAACAGGTTTATCTATCCAATCGGAAGGCAAACTGTGTAGACTTAAAGGGAATATTATTTATTTTGTGCTCTAAATTTGAATTTGTTACCTAATGGTTTTCTCCGTAAGAATGGCAAATTGAATGCAACCATTTTTGTCCTTGC
>LS509767.1:13747-27719 GCA_900490845.1 Pristionchus japonicus | reverse complement strand
ATTAGCTCATGCGGTGACGGAGAACAAACGTGAAAACCGATATCGACGTGACGGCGTCTGGAGCCAACGGAAGGTCAAAATGGAAAATGAGTGTGCGAATCTTCATCAGCACCCTCGAGAACCCCAAAAACCACCATTACAGGGAATCGACCCATTTTGACTGTGCCAGCCTTTGATCGGTTCTTACGCAAACGGCGTCATATCTCGATGAACAAAAGAAGCTCTGATTACCATCTCCTTCGCATCGTTTTCCCCTGTTATGGCAAGGACGTGGCCTGAGATGGAAAGTGGCTTCTCTCAAGGGAGAAATGAATAGACTACCTGTCTCCTTGAATACAGCGAAACCATACACTTTATGTCTCTGCAATTGTTGATTAGAGTACACATTATCGTTAATACTGCACACCTCGAATACGCGAGTTCTAATTGGTTCGTACTCACGAGCATCGAAGTCATCACTGAAGAAAGTCTCCAAATCGTAGAGCTCAAGGAAGGAGCCGTGTGCTGAAGAAACGGTGGATGAATGAATCGAGAAAGGGCAGTTTCACTGCTTGGAATGCAAAATAATCCAGCTCTTGGATGCAGGACAACAAACCTGTCAGCAGAAATTGTCCATCATCGTAGCTCGAAAGGGCGACCGTTGGTTGAAAGTTAGTGCAAGAAATTGTCGTCATTACAGCCTTAATTCCTTGGGATTGGTCAACGAACATGAATATCCCGATTTATTACAAAGCGTAAGAAGCAACAAGTAGTTTTTGAACGAAAAATTACACGAAACATTCATAAACATGGGAATTCAACTACAAAGATATCAGGTTGGACAAGAAAAATTTCACAGAAAATTGCCTAAATTTGTGAATGAGTAAAAGCGCGCGCAAACGGAAGAGTGACAGAAAGAGGAGCCGCGCATTCCGTCTCTCCTCTTTCCCTTATAATGATATTCACCCTCTCGTTCTCTCTTTCTCTGGGATAATAGAGGTAGGAAATGTCCTGTGGGAGGGATTGGAACAACATTTCATCAATCTCTTCTCGATCAATCAATCGTAAATCTGACGAACCACAATAGTCTTCATTATGCAAACATATTGAAGGTGTTAAGGCTGAAATCGCATGGGGTAGAATGTGTACCTTCCCTTTTTCACCTCCTTTCTCATCCCTCTTCCCTCCTGCCAGATGGGTGAACAATGTGTGAATAGATGGATACTCGAAGGGCCAGAGAGGTCATCCTTCTCTCGGTCACTGTCGGGATCAAATAATTGGTAGCCATACTCTGTCATAATCAAGGACACGTAATTAATCAGAGATTTATTCGGATAAACGATTCGTGACTACAATCGAGTCATCATCTCAAGTAGGTTCCTTCGATTGAATTGGATCCTTCGAATTAGTCACAGTCTTTCCTTGAGTGGTCTCCTTCGATGGATTGAGAGGATCCTTCGAATTGACTGTCCTCGCAGTCACTTCGACCTTCTCTCGACTTCTCTTCGGAGTGGCTGGAGTCGAACCCTTTCGACGATTCTGAAGGGAGAAGATGACTCGGTCCAAGGATAGTCTACTCACAGGAGTCTTTCCGGGCGTCTCCTTCCATTGTGAATCAGTGCTTCCCGTTTGTCTCTTCTCTCTCTGCTCCTTCGCTCGCAACTTCTCGATTAGTTGCTGAATTCCCTCCGTCTTCCCTTCTCTTCTCTCTCTCACTCACATTGAGTCCATCATCGAACTTGGCCTTGGAAGTGGCAGGGAGGGCATTCTTCTGTGGAGTGGGAGTCTTTCGAGGGAGGAGAACGGCAGTTGCATTGATTGATTCGGGAGTCTTCTTCGGAGTATCTGCAATGGTCCATTCGATGGGTCAGAAGGAGGAAACAGACCATTGAGTGCATTCATATCGACGAAACTCTGAATCGGAGTATTCTTAGTCGTGTAAACACTCATCTGAGTACGTTCCACTGGAGTTGCAGCTGGAGAGAGAGAGAGAGAGAGAGAGGGAGGATCACGACGGAATCGAGGCGGAACTAACCAGCAGAGAAGCTCTCAGGAGTCTTATCCTCCCTCTCTGCCATCGATTCACCAGAAGGTTTGGGGGTCTTGATCTAGAGAGGAGGAATTAGGGGGAAAGGAAGGGAGCGAAAGTACCTTCTCAGGTCGTGTTGAGTTGTTGTTGCCAGAGGTGGGCTGAGATGACTCTCAAAGGGAAAGGTTGCAGAAGAGATCAGACTGCTATACAAACTGGGTGAATTGGCCTGTGTCTTATCGAGAAGTGCATCGACATCTAAGTAATCAGCAGAGAAGACGTGCTTCTCTTGGTACAACTTCTCCAGTACCTCAAGAGAGATCAAAGATCAACTCAGCTAGAGAGATAAGACTTACCTTATTCATGATATCATCAATCTCTTGCTTTCTCTTTCCATTATCATCCTTCACTTCCAATTCCTCCTGACTATTCTGATGGGCCTTTCCAGTCTGAACGAGAGCATCTTTCCTCCTTCCCTCTCTCTTTCTCAATCCAAACCGGAGATCCAGCCAATAACTTCTTATACGAAGTATCCTCTCCACTCTTCGTCTTATCCTCTACTCCCACATTCGATTGACCCGCATTCTGTAGATTATCGATTGTTTCTCGATCTCCTCGTCTCCCTTACCATTCCACTCTTTCCCAATCCATCTTCAATAGGAGCATCACTCGAATCCATTGCAGAGTAGACTGCATCTGCTGCCTGAGCTCCCGTCTTCTGTAGAGGAAGAGCTCTAGATGGGAAGGGGAATCGCAAACTGACTATCCACTTCTCCTGATTGGGATCCACCGTCTTCATATCATTCTCTTGCATCTTCATTGGAACGGCAGAACCAACCATCGGATTCTTCTGTAACCGATCGATTGAGTACCGTATCCCCTCCAACTACCGTAACCTTGTTGGGGTCGAGAATGCCCGGTAGCTGCTTGATATCGATCTTAGCGAGGGGCGGAGCTCGATCGTAGAGGTCGTCCACCATCGACATTGAGACCTGAGGAGGGAGAATGAAGTCAGTTGTCGATTGCCCATCGGAATTGTTTCTCCTCGAGACGATCTCCCATTGAACGAGGAGAGACGTGTTCATCCTCACCGCGAGATTCCTCTCAATAAGAGTGTCCACTTCGAAATCATCGTCGTCTTGACCGAAGGGATTGATCATCACCTGATGTTCATTACATCATCGTTCAATGGTCTCTCAATTTCACACACTATCTCACAGAAGGGTGAGAGATCATGGGAGATGGAGAGAGCACCATCCTCTTCTCATACCTGAGCACACTTCAACCATCCGACAAGACAAATGAATTCTCCCATTGTGAAGAAGGGAAGGATGTAATCGACCCTCCATCGAATATCCTTAGCGTCCTGTCGAGTTTCCATCGGAGATCAAAAATCAATCTCAGTCCTCACAATGGCAATGTATTGTCTGGCGACTAGACACATGATGAAGTAGACTGTCGTGGAGAGAGAAACGACCTGGAAGGGAAGGGGTGGAATGGGGTGGGGAGGGGAGGGGGATACCTGCGAGTAGACTAGAGGAACGTTGATCCAATCGAATGATTTGATGTTCTGCAATCGATCGCGGAATTTGAGAATCTCTTTAGTCAGATAGACAAAGTGAACGTCTGAGATCTGCCGACGGTCCTTGCATCTGAAGGAGAGGAACGATCAACGGGACTTTCTCCATTCTGCATGCTCTCTCGTCTCTCTCTCACTTCTTGAGTAGATTTAGACTCCATTCGATGGGCATCCACATTCTCAGCGAGAACTCATCATTCGCCTGTTCAAGCATCTTCAGCTCCTCTTCAGTGATCATACTCGGCTAGAACTCTCCTTTGATCTTTGATCTTTGGTCTCTCCCTACCTTCAGATGCTTCAGAGTGGGGAATCTCAATCTGATCCTCTCACAGACATCTCTGAACACGAGAACGTACGAAACGACGATGTATCTCATGATATTCACTCGAGTCGTTCGATCTTGTTTCTGAAGGGAGAGAGCATCGATCGATAGCCGACTACCGTATACCTCCATTCCCGGTCTCGAGTGGAGAAAGGCAGCGATCGATAGAGCGATCGTATCTGGCCACGGTATTTCCATGAAGACGCTCCACCATCTGCAGATTATCGATTGATGGATTACGGTAGTAGATCATCGAACCGACTGGCGACGTGGGTGACATAGAATCCAAGGACGAAGATGAGAGCAGTACGAGCGTGTTTCATCAACTGAATCATCGATATTGAGGAATACGGTAGAGAGGGATACGGTACCTCATCCGTTTGCATCACCAATTTCTCAAATTTGTCTCCATTTTCAGAGCCTCTCAAGTAGATTCGATAGATGAGGGAGATCCAATTGTAGATGAACAGCCAAGCTCCCAACTCTCTCCAAACTCCCTTCCACACTGATCCACGCCATCTGAATTGATACGGTAGGTCATTGAGAGAATACGGTAATCGATCCATCCGAGTATGGCATCATACTGTAACATACCGTAGTAACAGCCGTAGAAACGTGCCGAGTTTGGCCGTTGCGGCGATTTTCATGTAGCCAACAGTCATGGCGACCGATCGAGAGAGAGAAGGATGTGATGAGTGAGGGGAGACAAGACGAGGGAAAGGAGAGGAGAAAGAATGATCTAGCTGTGGAAAGTGATCAATTTGAATCGATTTTCAATGCAAATCAGATTGCGGAACCTTTCTTGAAATTCGAACATTTCACTTCCTCAATTCATTTTATCTGTCATTCCAACATACTTCAAAGAATGTCTAATCCAAAGATCAGAATTTCAAACAAGGATATGCATTCCATTCTTCAACAGAGCCGCAGCCTGCGTTTATTGACCAATAACTGATTCAGTATAAAAGAGAGAATATATCTCCTTCTCAGTCAGTTCTTCTTCTTCTTCTCAATCGATCAGAATGAACTCCCTTCTTCTATTCACTCTTCTCTCTTCTCTTGCTGTCATTGCTTCCTCTCAGTCGACTCGAGCCGTGAGTACGGAGAGGATGAATCCTCATCTATTGTCCATTGCAGCCTGTGAATCGTGGATTGGTCGTGCCCAGCTACCTCCGTCCCTTCCCTGATCCAGTTAAGGAAGATTTCATGCATATCATGGTGAGTAAATTAGTGACTATTGATTTCTTAATTATTGAGAATAATCAAATCAATAGACAACCATCAAAGACGAGGAGAAGAGAATGGCCGCACTGACGGAGTGGGGAACGAAGAATGGAAAGGAAGCTGAGGTTTCATCAATATTTATATGGAATGATTATGCTTAAATTTTGAAGGACGTTATTGAGACAATGAAGAAGAAGATCGAAAAACACAAAAAGAATGAGGAGAACAAGAAAAACTCGAAGGAAGAGGTTGGCATTGCATTTGATCAACTCTAGTTATTCCTACATTTCAGGCTAAGAAGGATGAGAAGAAAGAAGTAAAGAAGGAAGAGAAGAAAGAAGAAAAGAAGAAAGAGTAACCCCCACGAAGTTCACTATCTTTTTCGATAAAACGCATATCTAGAATTATTCCGAATTTCCTGGACATTCTGCTTCTTCTGATACATCATCTCTATTTCCATTTCCTATCTGAGTATAAATAAGCGGCCTAATAGGCGAGGATAATGGTGTGCACATTGATTAGATATTCGATAGGAAGAAAGAAGGTATCTATGGCAACTCGAGAGAGCGAGAGTAGAGAGAGAGAAGAGAGAGACTCTTTCTTCCAAAGGGGAAACGAGAGATTGAACGGCTACAACTTCGTCTCTCCACTTCATTTTAGTCTCCTTCTCCGGAAATTCATTCTCTTTTTCTGTTTCGATTCTATCTCTGCTTTGATATGCGTCATTATTCGCTTCGAGTGTCCTCCGCAGATTTCAACACTTTTATTTCCTGTGATTTCCGGTGTTGATTTGTGTTGTGGAACATGAAAGATATGTGTCAAAGGGGAGGAATGAAACGAGGCTCCGACTCGTCAGATTCGTTCTTGCACCGCGCAAAATTTCAATGACTCATTGGGGATAGCGTGGCAACTATCGAACTCTCCCTCAAAGTCCTTCCCCTCTCTCTCTCTCCTCTCTCTCTCCTTCACTGCACCTGTCAATTATCTCACACTCGCCACTTCCGAGTCTCAGACTAAAGATAGAGAGAGGACTGACTCCATCTGATACTTACCTCATTCAAACTCAATTCATTCTCACTCCTTTTCCTGAAGAGATGCGAAAGCACCGTCGCTCCCATTTCTCCCCTCCGACCAATCAAATTGCCAATGCGAAATCTCTTTCAGAATGGAAGAAAGCGAGACGACGAAAGTCGTGAATGGAAGTGATGAAGGAGAGAAGATTTTGTACGTATATTGATTTGTAGTTCGGAAAAAACGCCAATTTCTTGCGTAACAAAGCAGAGGCAAGACAGTTCCCATGAAGATCTTCTCTTGCAGTGAGATTCCGACTCTCCCGAAGGGATCTCTTCTCACTCTTCGTCTCCTTTCCAATTGGGGAGACGCTCTCTTCATCGGATTGACTGCTGTTGAGATATTCCTCGAATCGGGAAGAAGAGCTATCGTCACGGAAGTGAGAAGATCTATTCAGTAGTACTATCAAAGTTGTACTCTTCTTCCTCTCTATCGAACTAGTACGAGTCCAAGGGTTCATTGCTTCCGTGACATTTCTGAATAGTTATTCTAAGAAGGGGTGGGAAACACGATATGGCACGGAGACTAATGATGAATTCCTTCCAATCAAGGGATTTCTTTCTAGGTTTCAACATCAGCTCAGACTCACGAGGGAGAATTGAAGAGTGTCGGGGATCTATCACACTTCGGTAACCAGTATACATGATTCAATAGATATTTCGTCGTATCTAGGACATTCCTCATGGCGGGCCAATCTACAGTCTTCCAATGAAGAAGTTCCTGTCACAATCGATCTGAAGGTCGAGAATGGAGGAGAGAGCATTGCTATGCTCAGGTTGTGGGTCAGTGAAGGATGATTACCGTAGTCCTTTTGAGATTCGATGATCGTGAAATGGCTTTATTGCAGAACTACAACGAGTCTCGAGTGCACGCAACTCGAGGAATCAGAGATGTCGAGGTGAGAGTGGCCTTCTCTTCCTGATTATCGATCGGTTGTAGATGACTCTGGATGGATCGCTCATCTTCAAGGGAGTCATCTCACCCGCTTTCGATGGAGATGATGGAGACTCGGGAGAGGTGACGGATCAGTCTCATCCTTGAGGTAAAGCTTGATCGTTGCAGACGATTCTCTTCACTACATCTGAGTCGATTCTTGAATCAATCGCGGAGAATGACGTCTGCATTCTACCCGAAGCAATGAACTTCTCCCTCTCACTCCGACCGAATAGTGCAGGTGATTTCCAGAGTCGGAATCTAGAATACGATGAATCATTCAGTGAATCGAATCGTTCCTCAACGACCGATAACTGCCGAACAATCGAATGTCAAAGAAGATAAAGGAAAAATATGTCGAGAAGAGAAGAAGGAAGAGAAGGTGACGAAAGAAGATGCGAAAGGGATGATCAAAGGTATCGAACAGCGCATTGACATCTCGAAAATTAAGTTTTCAGTTCTAAATCTCACTCTCGAATCAACTTGGGGCATTCGTGAGGTGATTGGACTCACTGGAATCGAGTTATTCGATGATTCGAATGAAGTTATTCCCCGGTCGTTGATTGAATCATTGACGGTGGAAGGTGCTAGTGGAGATATTGAGAGGTACGGAATTTTGAAGAAGAAGTGAAAGAAAGGAATTCAGACTGCTCAATGGAAGGAATCTAACTCGATCGAAGGAAGACATGTGGCTGTCTCCATTCGATCCTTCTACTCCTCCAACCATCACGTTCACATTCACGAAACCGATCAATCTCAAAGGTGAGAAAAGCAAAACATTCTCTCTGGCCGGGAATTGAACCCGGGTCTCGCACGTGACAGGCGCGGATACTAACCACTATACTACCAGAGATGTGGAGGGGATACTCTCTGCTAGCGTTATTATTGCCACTTTCGTCTTCTTATTCCTCTCACTGCAGGAGTCAGCATTTGGAATTACAACGCGAGTGTGGAGCTGTCGTATGCGGGAGTGAGGAATCTACGGATTCATTCGGGAGGAAGAACAAAGAGACGAGTTGTACTGAGGAAGGCTGTTGGTATGTTCGAATTCCTAAAATCTTCACCAGATTTTCGCGAAAACTATATTAATTTCAGGCTACACGTACTTCGACTTTGTTCAAGACGTCTCATTCGATCGTCGCATCGAATTGGCCCATGCATCCGTAGATCGACCAGTGTCAAAGTGTGCCAATGGATGTGAGTTCAAGTCCTTCAAAACACTGGAACCTAGTATCGCAACCCAAAATAATAGTCGTTCAGTCATTTACCAACTGATCATTCTCTCCACTTGGGGCGATGAATTCTACGTTGGTCTCAATGGAATCGAGTTGAGAGACAACAAGGATCAACCAATTCGACTGGAACCAAACAGTTAGGCTAATCTAAATGATGCAGAGAAATGATGGAACCTTCAGACCTGGCAGCCTTTCCCGAGAGTGTGAATATTCTCCCCCAAGTTCAAGATGATCCGAGGAAGAGCGAGAATCTGATGAATGGAATCAATGAAGAGATCAGGTAAGGACTCTAACCTGGAATCTATCCATCGATCTATCTCTCAGTGCGTCCAATTCCTGGCTGACTCCTCTTCTTCCCAATCGATGCCCTCGAATATTCTTCGTATTCGATCTTCCCACTTTCATCACGAAGATCGTCATCTACAATTATAGGAAGACTCCTGAGAGAGGAGTGAGGCATCTGTCTGTGAGTTGACTTTCATGTCTCGACTGTTTGGCTCTTGAAGAAGCGAGCCATACTTCGTTCAGATCTCCGTGGATGACGACATCGTCTGGAGTGGAGAGATTCCTCGTGGATCTGTCGCAGAGAATGGAAGAATCGAGATAACTCTAAGGGAAGGAACCGAGGCGTTAGAGGCGAAATAATGTGTGCATTCATCGGAGAATGCACGTCGTTGGTTACATAATCTAGATAAATTAGTAGATAAACCATAATATTTTTGTCTGATTAGGCATTTCACAGTGAATTTCTTTCTTCTGATTCGTTAGCCACGAGTATAATTGTGATGCTGAGTTATTTCACCAGTGAGTTGAAAATGCGAACAACCGATTGTTAATTTCATATCGGAGATAAACGACTGCGTTGATTCCATTTCACATCTGATTTATGGGGCTTTTACTCGAATGGTCATGGGAATAACGAGCTCTCCTTCTACAACCAGCATATTCCCACCATGAGAATAGCATTCGATGAGTAAGCTCTCATTATATCGTTATATCGTTAGATGCAGAATAATGTATGCCATCACTTCCTCATCCTTCTCTTAATTGCAATGTATTCCCCTGTCAATCCTATCAATCAACATTGCAGTAAAACTCTTTATTATGCGTACCTCGTTATCTTCTGAATAATGCACGATTTGTATTGTAATCTCTAAATGCGTCACTTGAGAGGGGATGGAGGTCAAAGTACATAGGGCGATACGATAAGTGACACTTCTGATATGAACTGTTTTGGAAACGAAATGCATGTAACAAGAAACAATCGATAATCAGTGATTACTCTCTTCTAACAACGATACTAACAAATCACAAAGGGTGGCGAGAGATCAAAGATCAGACTGTGAAAGTCTACGGGGCAATCAATCAGATCCCGGAGTACAATAGAGGAACCGTTGAATTGAGTGTGTTATTGAGACTGCAATGAGCAAGTTTACAAAAATCAAAATCGTATCATATCAACAAAACAAAAATAAAATAAGGAACGTACCCCATGGCCTGTAGAGGAAATCGGGCTTGTTAGTGGTGGATACGAAGAGAAGATAGACGGGAACTCCAGAAAGAATTAGAAGGATTCCTGAAAAATCAATGATCGATTATCAATTGAAATTACAGTAGCTGAACTACAGCGCCCATTAAGTACTCACCGACGATTAGTTCTCCTGGTTGGGAGAAGAATGGAAAGATGAGAAGATAGAGACAGCAAGAGAAGAAGAGGAGAGGAACGAAGATGGGCAACTGCAAAGAGAGGATGTCGATGATCAGGAAAAATTCATTGCCCAGTTCGATCAGGAAATGCAGGCAAAAAATGCAAGAAACAATTACCTGAATGGGTCTCTCCATATCGGGTCTCGTGAATCTCATCTTAATCAATCCAGCCACTGAGAGAGCGACGACCAGAGATTCAGCGAATGACAGATAATTGATGAGAATATGCACGTCTGAAGAGGATTAATATCCACTATGGTTCTTAGAGAGATCAAACATCAACGAACCCGAGAAGAAGAGCATGCAAATCGATGAGCATCCCAGCCAGATGAGAGAGGGCATCGGAGTGAGGAAACGGATTGAGATCATTGAGAGAAGCTCGGGCAATTGGCCCTCTCTGGAAAGACGGTAGGTTACGGTATATCAATGATGTCGTAGTATCGACCAGGAATACAGTACCTTGCGCCAGAGAAGAACATTCTGGAGGCAGTGAATAGGATTCCATTGAGTCCTCCGATGCAAGACATTGCAACGAAGAGAGGCATTAGGAAGGCGAATGGACCTGCAAGATAAACGTTGCATTTTCTTGTTAGAATGTCTTAGAAATTTTTTAGAAAATTAAAAATGACGATTCCAATACGGTTCAGAAGAGATTAACTCACCCATGATCCGATTGGCGAAAGTGACGGCGACTGCAGAAGAGTCAAGCATCTGAAAGAGATCAAAGATCAATTATGGGAGCTCTCTAACCAACAAAGATGGGATTAATCACAACTCACTTCATCAGCGGACAGCACTGAGAAATAGGCGACATTGACGAAGAAGTAGATGAGAGTGACGATGGGAAGAGAGATGTAGATGGCACGGGGAAGATTCCTGAATGAGGGATACTGTAGGATATGAGATAATCGATCACACCGAGACTATTGACTACATCTGAGTAGGAACTAACCTGAATGGATCCTTGAGTTCCTCCGTGACGAAATTGAGATAACTCCATCCAGAGAATGAGAATACTCCAGAATAGAAAGCGAGAGAGATGGACGACGCTCCCCAATTCGTCCCATCCATCAACTCCGGCTGCTCAAGATGCTCTGTGTTGCCTGCAGAGAGATACGTAATCACTCATGTTTGTATGCAGTATCATTTGCTGATCAACGATGAACAACAGCGATCTCAGTAAATAAATACCGTAGCCCCTCACCGAGAACCAGATTGTAGATTCCTGCAAGGATAATCGTGCAGAGAGCGACGACTTTCGAAATGGAGAAGAAGTCATTCGTCTTCGTTGAGAAACCAACGGAATAACAGTTGAAGAAGGTCAGCAGGGCTGAAAAAACGATTTTCATGGATATGATTTCCGTACCCTGCTAACACTATTATTCCCACAATTTACACAACAACAAAAATTACAAAAAAAAAAGAAACTGACCAATGCAAGTAGCTGCAAGCAGTCTGGCCGCCAATTGGGGCACTTCGCAAGAAGGAAAGAAGGGTTTGAGGGTGTAATTAGCGAAGGTGAGAGCAATGATCGCATTCGAAGTGGGATTGATGATCATTAGAGCCATCCAGAGAAAGAGAAACGAGACCAGGGGACCGAAGGCCTGTAAATGAGTGGAGTTATAGCAATCCAATGATTTCTTACCGTACTCCAAACAACCTATCGATCCAATATTGTAGCCCTCACCTCATAAATGTATACGTAGTCTCCTCCACTCTTGGGAATGGTCGTTCCCAATTCAGCATAGCAGAGAGCTCCGATGAGTGAGAAGACGCCAGAGAGTAACCAAACAATGAGGGAGAGACCCGGACTGCCCGCGTACACCAGAACACCTGTAATGGAATATTGTAGATTACGGTAGCTCCTGATGGAAGTAAAAAGGCAAAAAAATTGGGTATCACCGATACCGTACATCTCGAGGTTCTCCACTGATTGCTCAGGGATGAGTACTGTAGTGCACACTCTTGCCGTGGGTTCGGAACGACTCCGTATTCAACGGACGAAGAGATTTTTCAAGTCTAATCTAGACTTGTGACTAACCTCTCACCATCTCTTACGTGGTTGGGTCTAGGACTAAGGCTTGCTAGGCTCTCTACGTCCTTATAGGCTTTCTCGTCGGGGCGATGGTCCCTCTTCGACTTTATTGGGGAGTCGACTAGCAACTCCCCCGGGTGGGCATCGAACCTGCGATCGTCGGATAGTCAGTCTGACGTGTTACCGCCTGCGCCACCCGAGCCCGTTCGATCAATCAATATTCGACCCTCTTATTCACATCGATCGACTCGATTCATTCCTAGTCATCTGTGGACGATGAGCGGTCACGTGGGAGCAACGACGTCATTTCTCTCTGTTGTCTTTCCGTCTCGAGAAGAGAAACACGAGACAGAGCTTGCAGCCTTTTTGCTATTCTCGTGATGGTTAAGTCTGAGAAGAGAAGGAGAGAAGGGAGGGTGGAGAGAAGAGGAGAAGGGAAAAGCGCGTGGTGAGGAGATTCGGTGCATTTCCGGTGCCTAAGGGTTTCTGTTGACACTTGTTTTTACTTCCTTCCTTCTCTCCACGAGACTAAACCTCAGATATAACTCAAGACTCGAAGACCTACTAGAGAATAAAGGAAGGACTACATCGGAACCTTCCAGAAGGACAGAATCAGGCACTTTTTTCTCACAATGAATCGTTGAATGAGTCGAGTGTGTAATAGAAGTCTCTTCTTCTTCTCACTCCCTCTCTTTCTTGTCAGTGATGAGATGGAAGGGAAGAGTTGCGAGAGAGGTCGAAAGAACAGAAAGAAAAGGAGCATCAAAGAACTGACTAGATACTCTAGTTCAGATGGAACAGGGTGAACCAGGATAACGGACACTATATTGTAGATAACCAATATTTGTTAGTGCGAGGCCTTACAATTCCATGACTCGATATTTTCAAGGATCAGACTTTAATTCAAATGAAGAACGGATACGTCCAAAATCAGACTGTCTCAATAAGTCTCAATTCAATGAACGAAATAAAACTAACCTTTGGGACTGACGAAGATTCCTGAGCCGACGATAACTCCAACGATGATAGTGCATCCATTGAATAGACTGATCCTCTTCTCTAATCGAACTCCTCCATCGGAAGAAGGAGGAGATTCTTCCAATTGTGAATGACGCCGACGACCCATCTGGAATTGACCAGGTAATGGAAGATGGTAGATCAAAGGGGAATGTGAATTAATGGGTATATCGATCGAGGGGACTCTAGACTGATAAAAGTAAGAAATACTCGACCGGAAGAAGTTGATTCACATGATTCCGGTCAATGGCAAAACAAGGGCGATAGAATGGCAATAGGACGGAATGAAAGATGGGAGAACATGATAGTGTGAAGTAGTGACGACGATCATGATCGATCAGAAGACGTGATCGGTGCGAAATGGACCAGAACGATTGTAAAAATAGTCAGGAGAGTGAAAAAGATCGTATTTCGTCGAATTCGTAACCTTGTTATGAAAGAAGAGATCAGAAACAGATAAAAGGACGGTCGAGACGGAGAGAATTCACGAATTTTCAACAGGAAGCAACAAAGAACACGGACTAGACGGAAGGAGAGAAGGAAGAGAGGAAAGAAAGTAGAGAACAGAAAGAGATACAGTCACGTAGAGGCAAAACAGTAAATAGTTCTCGACGAGAGAAGAGGGGCGGTCGTTCCCTTGAGGGAGAGGGAGAAGCACCCTCACTCTGATGCAATACCTCGTCCTATGCAAAATTATGAGGGGCGAGAGAGTATGGGAAATTGAGAGAGCGTAGAGAAGAAAACAACAATAACGCAGATGCCATAAGTGTCGGTTTATGCAAAGGGAGTAGCATGAATGAGTCAGGATTGAGAGATAGATGGAGAGAGAGAGAGAGAGAGA
>LS505835.1:93406-104142 GCA_900490845.1 Pristionchus japonicus | reverse complement strand
TGACCTTCGGCCGCCTAAGGCGAGTAATCAGAAGTGCTTAGCACTCTGCGGTGCGAGAGATGCGCGAGATCAGAATGAGGATTCCGCATGAACATGATTGATGCCGGAGCAACATCTGTTCAAACTTTGAGCTTGACCTTCGGCCGCCTAAGGCGAGTAATCAGAAGTGCTTAGCACTCTGCGGTGCGAGAGATGCGCGAGATCAGAATGAGGATTCCGCATGAACATGATTGATGCCGGAGCAACATCAGTTCAAACTTTGGGCATGACCTTCGGCCATTCAAAGCAAATAATCAATATAGCACTGCACTATGTGGTGCGAGAGATGTGCGTTTTGAGAGGATCGAGTCTAAAGATGAAGCATAACGAAAGGTACAATATCAATAGTCACTCTTCTCATTCGAACTCTCTCGTCGGACTAACAATGACAAAATTGAGTATTAACGGACCGGTGTAGGTTTGCTGTCCTTTCTCTCTCCTAGTCAGACATAGTGAACTTGCGAGCGCATAAAGTGTAACAAAACGCAAGAGTTGTGGATTAATTGTTGTTTTATAATGAATGTGATCAGTACGCTTCAATTCGTTTCAAAATTGTTTGTAATAATTTGCCAGCCAGAGAGAAACAGAGAATGCTTTCACGCGAGATCTGTTTCGAAGAGACAGCGCATGTATAAAAAAACTACGTTGGCTGATCAGCGTCGTATTGCCGTGCAAGTTCCGAACATGTCATTCAACCCTACAGTCCACACACAACATGCCTCACCGAGGTTGTTGTCTCCGGCAGAGGGTCCCAGTCCGTGGTTGTCCAGGTGGCGGGTCCTGCGAAATTCAGCACTTACATCTCTCATTTCTGTTACTCTTCCCTTTCGTCCCAGCACTTTCTCTCTCTCAGTTGGCCAAAACATGGATGATTTCCATAGATCCGTACGAAAGATAAACAGTGCTAAATCGTCGAATTCAGAGTTATGCTTCCAGTGCTCTCTCTCCGGCCAAACGATGCTATAGTTCCTAGGAAAACAACTCAGACCAAAAACCATGCCCGGTCTTTCCACCGACTGTTCTATTAGCTCGCCTGCGAGAGTCGTCGTGACGGGCAGTTCAGTTGAGGTGATGTCGAGGGTCGAGTTGGGCACGGTCTGGTTGACGAGAGGGAGAGATGTGGTGGTCTCCGCTGTCTCTACTCCACCTGCTATAACATCAATGTTCCTACGCCTTTATTAGCAATACAATCAGATCAAATATGAGCAACAGATGTCGGAAATAAGCAGCTGCTTGAAGGATTGGTTGGCTGTTTGCTTGTTTGCTTGGATTGATTCGGCTCTGTGGCATTGAGCCATTGCGGTTGGTATTGAGCCATTGCGATCGTTGTCTTTGGATTCCACTTCCATTCTTGGGTTGATTCACGTTGCCAGTCTATATCGATCCTGAAATCCCCCCCACGACAAAACATTTCCTTGAAATTTAGCAACACTTCGTTTTCATTTACGAGCGTCTTGCCATCAGCACCACAATCGCTCTCTTTGCATACGGCACTCATGCCAGTTAAGGGAGATCATATATCAACGAAAGGAGTCAAAATAGCACCTGGAGTCGTCTTTGCGGAAGACGTCGTCGTTGAAGTCGTCGTCATCGTTGTCGAAACTGTCGTAGTCGTTGGAGGTCGGATCGTGGACGTGGAGGTCGTTGAAGGAAGGCCAGTCGTCGTTCCTGCAAAATGTTTCGGTACTTATTGCAATGTCTCAAGAAAGTGCGTGCAATAGATAGATTCCATAGCGAAACATAAGGGGAAAATAAAGATACAACGAACCTGATGTCGCAATCTCCTCACTCGGGATCGTTTTTCCAGTTGTGGAGGGAGTGGGGAGAGTAGTGGAGGTCGATTGTGAGGGTCCTGTAATACAAAAAAACGCATTATTCATTCGAGAGTTGAAGGCTCTCAAAGGATGAAGTGCTTACCAGACGACTTGGTGAACGATCCAGTAGAGAGTGCAGGCATCTTCGTCGAGAACAACATAGTCCAGGGGTTGGGAGAAACCGTGGTGCCGCTGGAAGTTGTTATGAGTTCACTTCAATAAGTGGTCTTTAATCGGCTGGAGCAACAGGAGGAGGAAGAAGCCCTACCTCGTCGTAGGATCGGATGGGACGGTTGTCGTCATTCCCTTCGGAGTCTGCGATCCAGTCGAGACTCCTGATCCTGATCCAGTGGTCACTGGAAGGAATGTTGAGCTTGGTCGGCTATGACTAGAACAAATCACTCAGAACATAGTAGACCAGAAAGAGATGTACATCGCGAAAGTAAGACAATGTTAACCGGTATGAGAATTGTGTTTGGAAAAGAATGAAAGGTGGAGATGAACTGTATTTGGTTGATATCATCTGAGGCACAGTAACTGTGAAGTATCTCACCCGATGCAGATCCGGTCGTGGTAGAGATCGAATGAGACGAGATAGTAGATCCAGTTGTAGTAGCAGTGACTTAAGGAAAAAGTCAACCTTTCGCTTTATAACCGTCGATAAATACGCACCTATGAATCTTTACGGTTTTTTTGTTTATTTAGTTTTCTCCATTCAGTTGCACAAATAGACTCAAAGCGAGCTTTCTATTGTGAACGAGCAAAAGGAAAGTGATCAAGATAATTATCTGCTCACGTGTAGATTCCTTCGAGGGTTGAGAGGTCGTGGATGAAGGAGTCGTAGTTCGTCCGGCGGGAAGAGCAGAATCATCCATGGGAGATGTAGTGGTGGGGGGCGATCCTGAATGTTGAAATGTGATGCAGTTGTGGTTCAGTGATGATTACATATAACTTAAATCAACATCTCACCCGACGATTCAGTCTTATTGTTGATATCCGGCTGTTGAGTAGTAGTTCCGATTGTAGCAGGCACTGTGGTGGTCGTAGTGACACCTACAAAAAGCGTATTTCGATCATTTTGCACTGACACCCTTTTTCTGAGATCACACGCACAAACAATCGCATCATTCCTGAGAAAATCACTAACCATGACCCAGTGTAGAAGGGTCAGTGGTGCTCGTTGACGATGCCAGGGCGGTCGATGGGCGCTCAGTCGGAGCCTTAGTGGTCGTTTGAGGGCTCTTCGAAGAGGGCTGGAAAACTCATCTGTTCTGAGTCTCCCATCCATTTGAGCCTCGCGTTGAATTTAAATTGTCTAATCTGACCACATCCGGGAATGCGTAGATCAATAATTCAGATGAGCGCCTATAGTAAATGGCGTGCGACCTTGATAGCGAAAGAGGGAAGAAATCTATTAGGAATTAGGAAGAAATCTGAAGATACTCAGTGAACAAACCAGATTCACAACAACACGAGCAAGTAAAACACACACTCCGTGCTGATGGTCATCTCGATTTTTCGAAAGATAAGAGTACGCCACGGGCAAGAACGCGTCACAAAAGCGCAGTAATAGCAGATTTGAAGGCCACCCCTGGCGGAAGACAGCAGCGCCTGCACTATGGCAGCTGCACACCTCCTAGGTTAGGAATGACCTGTTGAAACTGTCAAACACCACAGATATACTCAGCCTACGGGCAACTCGAGCACAGGACTAACCTCCATCCACAGGCCGTCGTCTACTGCAGTTCGTTTCCTCCTTAGCGGCATCACCCCTTGGGTCCATGGTTTGTGCCAATCAACCCGCAACACCGACTAACGTCAGCACGTAACTCATTGGAACAAGATCAGCAGCTACTGAATTAGCTCCTGCAAGGGGCGGGGGGGGGCCGGGGGCGGGGGGGGGCGTACCTCGTGCAATGCCGAGCAGAGTATTCGGTTTATCGATGAGGTGGATCGGTTCTCGGTTAGCTGCTGCTCGTGCTGGATAACTCCTTCATCAATCCAGTCGTGCAGCATACAACGGTGAGAGACGGCGAATATCCCTCTCTCGAATGGAACTTGAACTGGCGGCAGAATCGATCCTTGCAGCTCCTTGTTTAAATTTTCACCTCACACAGGGAACAATCGACAACACACAACACAATCAGGACATCACTGCATGATTAATTTCGGTATATTCATGAAACGAAATGAGCATTTCTGTTTGAATTCTTGATTGAGTCAATTGCATTATGTAGAGTGACCGCTCTATTCTGTTATCTATCAGGTCGCACATTTTGTCGTTATCAAAAGCTAACGTGGGGAGTCTTGCTTCACTCACTGCCGTATCACCCTACAGGAGTGAAAAGTAGGCTCAAATGTTCGTACCTTTTCCGTTTCTGTTGTTGTATCCATAATAGTAGTCGTTTCCGGTGATTCAAGAGTAATAGACGATTCCTGAAAATTAAAATTATGGTGCGGAGCACCGGTCGTCATTGAGCAGGGGAGGGGGGGGGGGGGGTCAACCGTTTCACACGTCAATCATTATCAGTACATTGCACCCACATCCTCATGCCTCTCTAATAAAAACATTTTATATTTATGCCAACCATTTCATCGTGCACAGTGGCATTTCTTGGTGATACGATACGAGAGTTACCAATTAATTGGATGCCCGAACCCAGTTCAAGTTCTACTCCATGAAGTCTATCCAGATGAAGTCTATCCTCAATGCAATGTTGGTGACTGAAGGCCAACTGTTTCAGCCTATCGACTCATTCCAGTTGATCTTGCAAATACTTCCTGGTTGACTCCACTTCCAACTCATCAAAACATCTACGTCCGATCATGGAATGGGCTGGTATCTAAGAAGAAGCCATGGGCTCCTAGCAACAAGTGTACACAAACAGATCACCAAGGTAATCGCCCCCTCCTCTACCATCTCTCGATGAGGATCGGTGTTTCGTTGATCTCCAGGAGTACTACGGTAGTTGAGAAAAGAAGTTTAGTTTCGCGAGTTTAGCTAAATTTCTGCCACGCAAGTACATGTTTTTTTTCTGGATTACACTTTACAACGATCCTCGAGGGGGAGGGGGTTAGGGATACGGATAGGTTCCAGCAGCACGCACATCGGAGAGAGGATCTTCAGCCATCAGTCGGGCGAATCGAAGTGAAGAGATAATGCAATCTTGATCATCGGTCCTTCAGCAGCTCCATGATCTCCCGCAGCCGTCCTTCTCACAACACACAAAGCACTGAGCATTTACACCACATTCACACCACTGGTAGCCTCGCTGGCACTTTATGTGCCGTTTCAGCGAGATAGGGACGAATTACATCATTTAATTGTTCACTTGAATTTCATCAGTATTGCCTTGTCCTGTCCCCTCTCGATTCTCATCTAGCCAGTGATGCTTGCCCCCTACTTCCTTAGATTCCGTCCGTCGATCGTCAGTCAAGTATGGGCGTGGCTTCATATATCCTACTGTAGCTCGTTCATAAGGGGCCAATGCGAACTCATGTATGCGTTTTATGCAACGTCAGCACCTCAATTGAAGGCTAACGACCGTGGGATGGACCGCACCCCTCGGAATAAGAGAGCCAAATCCCGGGAGAATTTGCATACCGTACCCCTCGGAAGAAATGAGCTACTCTACCCCTAGGAGGAGCGAAGAATGGCTACCGTGTCCCCACCCCAAAACAAACGAGCTTCCGTTCCCGTCAAAAGAACTACAGTAAGCCTCGGAAGTAAGAACTACCGTAACCATGGGAAGAAAGGAGCTATCGTAATCATCCCCAACAAGTTTCTCGTACCTGAGTTGGCATCGGAGCGGCATCTTCCTTCTGGTAGTGGCAGCTCAATTCAGATGGCGGACGAGAGAGCGAGGCCTGCAAAAGATATCCTTCGTGTTGTATCAGAATTTTTGACATGAAAAAAAAAAGAAGAAGTGATACACACCAAGAAGATAAGCAGCAACGCTGCCAGACGATTCATCTTCGTGAGATTGATTGGGTTTCTTGAATGGCAAGTGGAAGACCAATTGAGAACGTCCTTCTTCGATTGGTGAAGAAGTCAGAATGAGGAGGAAGAAGGGGAGGAGGGAAGCTCCGCCTCTAGAAGCTCTACCTCGCATCCCTCCAACTCTCCTTAGATGCACATAGTCTCTCCCTTTCCATGACCACCTAGGCTAAAAGAGACGCAATCTCTATGGGAATAAAGGCCCGGAAAATCGATTATCAGGAGACTATTCACTTCTCCTGTTCTTATCAACTACTCATTGTCATCATGAAATACGAACTAGATTGATCGATTGTCGAGCTGAATCGTACTTTTTTAGAACGAGAGAGCGCACGATTTGATATGAATTGTTGTTGCTGAGATTTATTGATATTTTTGACGGCACTAGGGAGGCCATGAGAACAGCGAGACCATCTCAGCCCCCATACTCATCCCAATTTTCGAAATTGGAATGACAGCTCTTCGGCTAGACTTCTCCCTCAGACAGTGCCCCATTTAGAGCAGTTGACTATACAGTATCTATCCTGTCGTACTCAAACTTCTTCCAAGACTATCACTCTTTTCATAATTTCTCTCGGTTTCGCGACTCTAGATAGTCCACATCACTAATTTCGATTGATAACGTGCTGGCAGATGCATGACTTGAACGAGCGAGACTCAACTACGTACTCTCCTATTGCTGTAAATGATTATATTTTCACGTGTACTGTATTCACTATTTCATTATCATTCTAATCGCATCTACCATCTCGTATTCTACCAAAACTATGAGTTTATTAGCAGCCGATAATTTCTCGCGAATGCGCATTTTATGCACTTTGGTTCGACATGGACATGCTAGGTAACATGACGCTACCGTAATGGTGCTCCCCCACCTTGAACTAGGTTAAGACTTCTCGAACGCCATCAAGTCTTTTATTAGATTCAAACTGACACGAAAATGACTCCATTAAAGGTCTCAATGACACTGGCTGAGTGCTCTGAAAGGTGCATCAGCTAGATTGATTGGCCTAACCTACTAAAGAAGACTGCAGTTGTACAGTACCCTTGCAGGGGCCTTTAGAGTGATAACGTGCTCATTTTCCTATCATTGCGTGCTTCAAATTTACCTCCTCTCATTTTTCTCGAACAGCTCGAACTTTTGCGAAACGATTTGTCGCTCATCGATTTAATCAGCCTGGAATCATTGTGATAGATCGAATCAGGGCTTTTCACTTCGATCAAATATCTATGATCTTCGATCTCTTATGCTTCGTCAGCGTAAGCAGCTTTCAGGAAGAAGTCACAACCTATTATTCATCAATCCATTTTATGAGAGGCGAGAGAGGACGAGAGAGCACGCAGAATCGAGAGAGTCTAGAGAGTCGTACAGTGGGTTGCCGAGGGCTACGCTCACAGGGCCCCCTCTCTTTCTTCCCACTCATCCTCACTATCCATTCGATCAACGATACACTACTGTACTCCACTAGCGCTACCGTAGGTCCTACCCGGGTCTGAGAAAAAATGCATGCAAAAACACCACTGGAACATCGTTTGCTTTGCGAATTCAGTCTTACCCGTATGATGATGTTCACAATACCACTATTCAACTTTATCTCGCTTCGAGTTGGTTGTACCACTAAAACGTACCTCAATGATAACCGCAATCACCTTTCAGGATGGGTCTCCCCTCGGCGATCCTCCTTCTCCTCATCATGGCGAAGAGTGTCGATGCCCAGTGCAAGTCTACCTCGATCATCACCCGCATCCCTGATCTGGTGAGTGTTAGAGTATTCGATAGGACTGCAAGATGGATGAGATCATTCACATAGTATCCAAATAAGGAGTGAAGGAGATAATAGGCAAACTTCTAAGATAGGATGAAGAAGTGCTCCTCAATACATGGTCTGTAACTGTAAAGAGACTTAATAGCGTATTGGGGAGGGGGCGAATGCATATTTTCGGTAGGATCTGACGACATTTTGTATTCTGTGGCGGAAATCGAGCACTATCATTGCTCCAAATCGTCAGACACTGATAGGGAAGTTCGACATGCGTGAAAATGGGGTGACTCGCCTATAATTTCAGCTATTTTGGATGTGACGCATTTAGGATTGGCAATTTGATTCCCAAACAACAGATTCAACTCGCCCGAAGTGAATGGAATGATTCCCAAATCACCACTCTCTCAGTGAGGAATCAAATGATTGTTTTGGACAGATTACTTAAATTTCGCAGACGATAACAACGAGACGAAATTGCAAAATAGTTCAATTGTTCGATAGTTTGAAACATAGAATGGTAGTAGGATTGTAAAAAATCTCAAATTTTGAAATCGATTCTATGATGTTGAGCCGACTTATGACCTTGGGAATCCAGGTTTCTCAGAGTCTTGGATTCACACAACTATAGATTCTCAGACTCAAAAGGTGCGGAATGAGTGGAATCAAAAGGATCAGGGAACCCCAAAGAAACAAAATACTGGTTCATTTCTGAATTGAAATATTAGTGATAATCTTAACGTCTAAAGGTCTAAACGCGTGGTATAAATAAAAAGCGCAAGGGAAACAGGAGAGCACTAGCAACATCATGTAATTTATTCGGAATTGCAAAAAAAAAGTGCATTTAGGGGGGGAGGGCGATGAACTCTAGCGTTGAACAAATGACTCCTCACTCATGCGTGGGAAATAGGTTTCATGAGGAGAGTGGGTTTTGTATGAATTCGACGAAATCTAGCGGAGTGGGACAATCCTAAAGAACTCCCATTCCGTCAAACTTTTTGATTGGGTTTCTTCATGAGGCACTCTACCTATCTATCCCATCCCATCTCTCTTCCCATCTCAGAATTGACAGGGAAGGACAACCGATAGGATCTAGAAACGGCGCGCCTTTTTCACTCAAACCGTTAGCCGCCTGTTTCGAGGTCGTTTCATTGCTAGTATTCCAACGAAATTAGCTCTCATTGGTTTTCGTATTCTGTGCTTGAAATTGTAGCTATCAATTTTACTCGGAGTGTATTCTCATTATCCTATGATCTGTGACTGTAATTAGGCAACAGAAATTATTCTAATGTGTTTCATAGACATTCACTTTACAAGCTTTACAAAGCGGGTTGAATTTATGAACATGTCTTGTAATGCTTGAGCTAGCGAGCAAATAATTACCTATATCTTTCCTGCTCTATCGCATTTCTATCGCGGAATCAAAAGTTTTGAAAGTAAGATGTTGTGACCGATATTTGCTGGCGCGCTTCAGAAGTCATTGCGAATTCGAGGGCAATGATTCTGATTGAGCATCTATTTCTCTTTATCTGATTTCGAATGATGAAGAATTCGCAGCCAGGTAGGAGAGAGACAGTAAGGAGGGATAGATTCCGCTCTTCCAGCCAATAGGGAAGGATGGGGCGGAGTCGAGGGCCTGCGCGCCTTCTAGGAGAAAGTCTACTGTCTTTGTAATTAATCAAATAAAAACTCAAGTCCGTTTTGATATAAAAATAGAATCGTAATGATAAGATTCATCGATTTCATTTCAGAAAACAGGAGAGGCGTTCACTTGGACGGATGCTATTGCTCTATCAGATCCAATTGGAAAGAAACTCGAGGAAATTGATGAAGCTCAGTGTATCAGCAGCTGTTCAGACGAAGACGAATGTGTGGGAGTTGTGTACGTTTTTCTAAAGATCAATATGCTTCACGCGTTTTCTGGTACTCCTGTACCTCTCCGGAAAATAGGATGAAAATGAAGAAGGTGATCCCTAAAGTTTCTCGCAGGATTGGTGGTTGGGGATGGATGGCGGTAATAGGGCGATAAGAAATGTCCGGAGATGTGCAGGTGTGCCGAATTATCAATGATTAATAAAGTTTAAAAAAATTTCTTTTGCAGGTTCTGGAGACGGTCGTTGTGGTGCCAACTCTTTGCCGCTTTCGATGTGAGTTTATGTGTTCATTTCCTTTTCATCCAATTTAAACTTTTAAGGATGACTCCTCCCTGATTGTTGGCCCCACTTCGTCGGACCCGGTGGCTTTCTTGAAGACGAAAATGGAGGGTAATTGTTACCATTCTCATCCGAAGCATAATTGGATTTGATTGCAGATAATTACTTGGGAACTGACAAGCAGTATGGCAAGGGTCATAAAACGCATAAAATGGATACTGATGAGCTATTCAAGCAGATCAAAGCAGGATTGAAAGATGGTCAGTGTTTTATTTGATCTAAACTCAGTTTCGACGTGATATGAAAGCGAGAGCATCTTTAGAACATCGATTGGATAATTAACGCTCTTATTCTCAGCAATAATCAATTTTATACGCAGATATCGAGATCAAGAAACTCGGAGAGACGGGCGCTCAGTGCACATCCGATGACGGTACGATTTTGTTCTAATTACAGTATTCTCAAAATACCTTTTCCTCGTTCGAAGGAATTGCATTTTCGGCTTCGTTAATTATAACTAGGAACGAAGAATTATAACTACCTTTTGATTTATTAAAACTTTTCAGTGCTTGCCGATTTCAAAACATTTAGTATGTCCCCTCAAACTGTTTTTAGGGTTCGTATATAGGGACCACCATCCCTCTCCAGTCGGATAGGGTGCGCGCAATGCAAAATAACACAAAGAGGGTTGACAGGCCGTGGGTTCTGATTTCACAGGCGTTTAGCACACCATGTTGGGCAACTTTCCTCGAAATTTCAAGCAAATCGTAGTACGTCCACGTTTTATATAATCCAAAATGTTTCAAAACGACTGTCTTATTTTGAAAATCAACTCTTCAAAGCGGTATAGATTGAGACCAAGTGGTAGGCCGCGACTTTTGTAAGTTTCCAGTGATAGGCAATGGTCATAGGCACAACATATCCGAAAATCAGCCAAATCGTAGTACGTCCACCGTTTTTACATGAGGTCAAA
>LS505835.1:38690-73844 GCA_900490845.1 Pristionchus japonicus | reverse complement strand
TCCTTTCGCGCCTCTCTCGCACCTCAGAGTGCAAAGCTCTACTGATTATTGGCGTCGGGTGGCCGAAGGTAATGCCCAAAGTATGAAATGATGTTGCTACGGCATCAATCATGTTCATGCGGAATCCTCATTCTCCTTTCGCGCCTCTCTCGCACCTCAGAGTGCAAAGCTCTACTGATTATTGGCGTCGGGTGGCCGAAGGTAATGCCCAAAGTATGAAATGATGTTGCTACGGCATCAATCATGTTCATGCGGAATCCTCATTCTCCTTTCGCGCCTCTCTCGCACCTCAGAGTGCAAAATTCCACTGATTTTTTTGCGTCGGGCAGCGGATGGTCATGCTCTCCATCTTATACTCTCTTTCACTAGGATAAATTCAACATTATTCACTGCCACTCTTGTAAAATTTAACTGATAATTTGAAGTAATCTGTTTCATCAAAGGCGAATTACTTATAGAGTCCCACAACTGAGCCGCGAAGGAGACTGACGCCTAAGCCAGGTGAGTCAACGTTTTAAACTTTTTGGGAAAATACTGTCCCAATGAGGAAACTTTCACCTTTTCACATTGAACAGTCTGGGAACAGGTTAGGAACAGTAGAAAGAAGAGTGAGTCATTTTCTAAAATGTGTCTACATTTTTATTTCCTTAAGAATGCGACGACAAGTGCCCACCTGGATTCTATCCGTCCTCGAATATTGCCTGTCTGAAAATGATATCATATGGTGAGTTTACTTTCTCACGAGGGCTCATGCGCGTCGCCGCCATACAATGCAAATGGGCAGAGAGCGGCCGGAGAGAGAGTGCGAGAGGGCGCTTCCCTCCCTCCCCCTCTCTCGCCTGTCTATCACCCGGCGCGTCTAGAGCGCACCCTCTTGCCTACCCTCCAACTTATGATGAGCCGGGTGGAGCGAGCTCCCCCCCGCTGATTTCCCTAACGGATTGGAAACTACGGTATGGGTGATGCCCGCGAAGGGACGTTTGAATTAGATTTCGCTGGCCGTCATTTTGTCCACCCCGTGAGCCCCCGTGTTTATGTTGTTCTCGTTTCTTTGACACAAGACGAATGGACCAAATCATCATCGCAATCATTCTAATAAGGGAAGGGCAAAAGTACACGGAGACCAATCGGGATTTGGCCTATGCAGGCATGTAGGGACCACTGATGCTATCACGAATCCGTCTTCAAAAGTTTTCCGATTGACCTCTATTGATCCGAAATTCGATAATCTTTGATCGACCGCTTGACTACATGGACCGGAGCCCAAGCTAGGGTTCGAGTTACTCTCCACATTCTCCGAGGGCCGTGTAGCGCAGCCGGTAAGGCTTCAGCCTTTGAAAGTTTTTGCTGCGGTTCAATGCCCCACTGGTCCAATTATCTTTTGTCACTTTTTCGCATATCATCGGTTACTTATTTTACTTTCCCAGTGACTTTTGAATGAAATTAAGACGCGATAAACCATTAATTACGCTTTTTTTTAAATATTGGAAGTTCATATATTTTACCACTAGAATATGATTTCAAACCACTTGTTTTCTTTCAGAAGTGATTGGAGAAGTAAAATAAGTAACCGACGATATGCAAAAAAGTGACAAAAGATAATTGGACCAGTGGGACATTGAACCGCAGCAAAAACTCTCGAATGCTGAAGCCTTACCGGCTGCGCCACACGGCCCTTGGAGCATGTGGAGAGTAACTCGAACCCTAGCTTGGGCTCCGGTCCATGTAGTCAAGCGGTCGATCAAAGATTATCGATTTTCGGATCAATAGAGGTCAATCGGAAAACTTTTGAAGACGGATTCGTGATAGCATCAGTGGTCCCTACATGCCTGCATAGGCCAAATCCCGATTGGTCTCCGTGTACTTTTGCCCTTCCCTTATAAGTGTGATGCCCTTGCAGCCGAGTCCTTATACATCGAAGGGATGGCCGAGTGTCGCAACATGAAGTTTGGTGATATGATCTCTTCCGCCGACCTCGCTCCGAATCACGAGTCCATCAAGCAGATGATGTGAGCTTCTAAACATCTGACATTCCTTCAATAATGATCGTCAGTAACAGCGAAAACAGAGATAACGCTTAACATCCTCGCAATATTCCAATGCTTGCGAATTCATCATATTCATTGCAGGACCGAGAACCAACTTCTGCCGTATATTCATGTATTCGTGAATGGATTCCAGACCGACCTCTTCAGGTACTACTCACTGTTCTGACTGTGCATCACTGTTTCTCAATCCGATCATTTGATGCTGAGTATTACTCGTTTCAGGAAGCAGAAAAAGGCCTCAGTGATGCGAGTCCATTCGAGCACTCCTGAGATGGTGAGATCATTGCGGGATCATCACCGTTACACACTTCAATGCGTTTTAAAGACCGATGTCACTTAACATCTGAGCAACAAAAAAATGTGCATAGCAGGGCTGTGCTGAAATTGAACGGTCTGTCAATTAGCAATGCTATCTCGTCGGTTAGACAATGCGAGAGAGCATTGAAAAGTAAGAGGTTGTGCATTTTTGCACAGCCCAGGTGCCTGCTTCAATTCAACCTGATTTGATAACATGTGACAACGAGATGGGCTCTTTCATTAATAATCCCATTCCAGATCTTCAATGTAAGCGCCGTAACGAGGAATGAATTTCACAGCAGGATCGCGATCATTTGTAAGATCCCTCGTAAGTTATTCTTATTCTTGATAGCAAGTAGACACTTGCAGTCGGTTTGTTAGCGTGCATTGAAAACCAAAAACCTGTCGAGTCTCAACATCAGTAATTAACCCATTTTCAGAACATTGCCGGCACTGGAGATGCAGCACGGACAACGTTCTCGCTGTATGCACACATTTTCTTCTTCTTCAAATCATCATGACCACTAGTTGGTTCAAATCCCGAGCAAATGCGAGATGTTTTGCACTTCATTTCGTTAAAAACAATAAATTCCAGGATGCGCCGTACCTGGAAATCGATTCCCCTCCCAATGGCACGCTTCAATTTAAGGACACCATCAACTACCGATGTCGCGACCAGACAGTTGTGAGTTTCTCTCATTTTCCGCCTTCAGAAAGCAAGTGACAGCACTCTCCTGTTTATTTTGGCTCCACCTATTCCTACAAACTCTGAAGTACAGAGACTCTCTTCCGTTCTCATTCGTACCTTTTGCTTGCGGTTTGAGCAGTGCTCTGGGAGCCAAAATACAAGACAAAAGGAAGATCATGTCAGATTTCAACACCTTTCAGTCGACGGAGCGTTGGGAGGCGACTTGCGAGGAGAAGGGATCGATTCTGCCGAAGGGTTCCCTAATAAGCCCGTTCTGTGCGCCCAGTGAGAGACCGAAGCCCGGTTAGTTTTGCCTTCTTTTCGCTTTCTCATGACTCTCTTTCTTTTGAGATCAGATTCAGACAATACCAATAGTTTCCTAAGCACCCCTCACCATGCCGCCCTCTAACCTAGATATATGTCGGGGGCGGTGCAGGAGACACTCTAATAACACGCAATTTTCAGTCCGTCCAGTCGACTATATACCCGACGATGGCATTGTGAATCTGCGCTGCAGCCAGTGTTATTGGATGGGAACCGACCACTGTCTGGACGGAAGGAAGAGTGGACAAGAGAGCAAGTGCGTGTGCAGACCCGGCTGGACGGTGAGTGCAGCTTTTTTTCTCTTTTTTTCTGTTCTAAAACTTGATTTGGCGTTAAAATATTAACCATTGGACTGCTGACGTATGCAGAACAGTAAGTTCGCGACCATGCCCAATTTCAGATGCAGACGTGCTGGCGACCGCCCAAGTACTGTCCGAACACCACATGCCCTGCAGAGAGCGAGTGCCGGGAAAGAGTGAGTATTTATTATCTCTAGTCAGACCAAACTTTCGGCAATTCTTCTTCTCTACCACAATCGTACGCATCTGTCTAAAAATATGATGAAACCTTGGTGTCGGTCACATTGATTTTTGCCCATCCGAATAAAAGATCATTGGTGAACAAACTAAAGTTCTTCCTCATGTTCTCTTCGCAGGTGACTCACGCCGTCTGTGCCTGCCAGACCGAGGGATGTGTCGTCAGGATGAGAGCCGAAAATCGATCGACTGTGAGTCATTTTCTCTCACTTTTCTATGGAAAGTGCATAGATTTGTGGAAAAGTAACGAGATATTGAATGATTCCTTCTCAGGAAATGGTCTACCTCGACCGGGGAGTCTACTACATCGGCCCCTCCTTCGACGTCCTCTTTCGAATGGCCCTGCAGATTATCTTCCCGCAGAGTGGAGAAGTGAGTGCATTTTCTTTATCTTTTGCCGAATTTCAGTGCTTCCTGCTCTTTGTAAGTCATGAGAAACGATTGCTAGCATCTAAAATAACAAATTGATTCCATTTCAGAATGTGCAGGAGACGATACAGTACTACCGCCAGATCGCCGTCTCTTGCTCTGCTCTCATCTACATTTTTGGAGGACTCCCGTCAACTCTCGGAATCGGTGAGACACATTTCAAGTTCAAAATTTGTGGTGGCGATGTGATCTGAACACGGGGAAAATAAACAAATCCATCTAATTGCAGATATTGTGGAACGCAGATTCGTCAGCCTTTTCTTCCACGTGGCCCAGATGTTGAGTGAGTTATATTTAATCGAATTAAACTTCTCTTATTCGACTATAATCTGTAGTCGCATAGTATGTAGTAATCAAAGCACGAGACTTCATTTTTAGCAATTTCTAAAAGGTTTGAATGACGAGGAAAACCATTCACTCTTCCTCAACCCTCTCTTCTCCAGTTCATCTGCTGTATCTCGTCGAGGTACTCCACATCAGCGCCGTGATTGGAGGAAGATCGGACAACGTTTGGAAGAGATCGGCGAAGTGGAAGGATGGACCGAGATGGAACTACCTTGTGAGTGCTCTTATGTTAAGTGCCTTTATCGCGTACATACTGAGTGGAGAGGTGTGAAAGCCCAACTTATTCATTTCAGTGGACAATCCCTTCGACGATAATCTTCGGGGCGGCTTGGGCTACAGGACTATGGAACGTCTTCTGGGACTCGCACCAGACAGAGTATTCAAGCCTGGGTGAGTCATTTCTTCAATAGTATACCTATGTTATCTTTCATCTCTAATAGTTGTGGTGCAACTGCCAATGCCAATCCATAATCCTCGTTCATTGCAGGTGTGGGAGACGAGAACGGTGGGATGCTGAGCTGGTCGATGGTCTCGTGGGTTTCCCTCGCACTCTTTGCATGGCTCAAGTCGCTGGAGATGATGATCAACCGCCACCGGTGGGTTGATTGTTTCAATTGAATCTAGACAATTTACGTATTCTGAAGATGTCTAACGACTATCATGTTTCAGGATGATCTTGCAAACCATTCGCCGTGATAACAAGTATGAAACCGGCCCCCGCCCGAAAGACCAGGAGCGGGAGGATAAGGTGCCGTGACCTTTTGACCTTTTAACACGACGATTTGTGTAATGCACTTACGGGAAAACTTAGCGATCTGTACTCGTTTTGTTTGAAATCTAGCTCACCAGCGGTTACGAATCCTAGTAATCATGATCACCATTATCTCATTTCAGGTGTGGCGCAACATCAAGCCGTGCCTGATCGGTATCTCTGCCCAGATCACCTACTCAATCACGCTCATGTACGCTCTCGCTTACGACGACAAGGCCACGAAGTAGTGAGTTACCTTTAAAATTACTATTTTGATTTTTATTATTTTGATTTTGATAATAAATAATATTTTATAACAATTACTTGCAGCATGAATCTCCTGCTGCTGGGCTACCTCACCGTCGCGAATTTCGTACAAGCTGCAATCGGAAATCGGGTTAGCCATTTATTATTCAACTAGCTTCCTGCGGAAGCTGCGCCCTCCGGGGGCGCCTGCCGCGGGCTGGGGCTCGCTACGCTCGCCCCCTTCGCGCTCCGCCGCGGCTTGCCCCCTTCGGGGGCGCGCCGACCGCTCCGCGCGACGTGCACGGCCACGAATGAAATGATTCTCCCCTCTCCCTCTCCCCTTTATTGCTTTTCGCTAATCGAATCATTTGCGCAAGATTCGGACCACGAAAAAATATCGAAACTCCCCTATATATAGGGCGATGAACGAGGTCTTTTATACGCTGAAGAACCGTGAAACGGGATGAGATGTTGAAATTGCCCATTGCAGAAATTCCTCGGAAAACTGAAAGGATGGTATAATCTCAAGTACTACCCGTTGGAGGAGCGATACAATGAGTACAGCTACCTGACCACGTGGGTTTACTCTTCTTCTTCCTCAACTCCACCTTAAGGCTATTGTTCCATATCTTACAAAATCGGACAAAGCAATAGCTTCCTCCGTTCGAAAATCCTTTTTGTCCGAGTTTTTTATTTCCTTTTGCCAATCCGAGCTGTTGCACTGGGATGGATATCCGAGAAGTTCCAGATGTGGATACAAATTTGTTCACCTCTCCCATTGCAGCTCCGAGTACGCAGCGAAGCAGGGCCGATCCGTCTATGCCTCACTCATTGCGATGAGAAGAGCGGACGAGTTGATGAAGAAGGGACAGGAAGCCACGAAGGTCGCCTACCAACGAGCCAAGTTCGAGGAGTTGGTCAGTTATTTTCGCTCCAACCCTTCTTTCACTTGTCTACTGTTTGAGCCAGCAAAGAGCGTTGAACAGACATCAGATATAGTTCAGGGCATCAGGCCTAACTTTCCGGTTCTGAGAGCGAAGTTATAATTGCAGCGAATCCCTGCCATCTACCACCCGAATCTGGCCATTGATGGACCCCAGCCGTGCAAAAACTACAACTTCGAGCAGTTCATCTTCCATCCGGTACTGCTTGCTTTCTTGGATGGATAATTCATGTAACTCTAAGATACGAACCGCATAGTTCTTGACTGTACTCCCATCAAAAGTGGATACTCGGTAATTCTCGCCATGGGGAAGATACTGTGGGATTCTTCTTAGTGTAGCAATGAAGAATGCGAGAGAAGAGGAGTGATGAATGGTCTTTTTTATCATCGTCGTTGAGACTGCCATCAACTGAATCCCCTTTCAGAACTACATGAGTCAACGCGAGCGCGAGTTCAAGTACATCCAATGGACTCATGAATACCTTTCCGTTCGCGTCAAGGTATACACAACTGTGACGGACGGAATCCAGGTGAACAGTTTTCGAAATTTTCTTTCTTTTTAGCGAAACTCTTTTTGAAACCCTAAGCTGTAATCTCACCAAACAATTAACATTTCTTCCAGATCGTGATCGACAGCCTCCAGAAGAACGATTTCCTATACGGTAGAGAGTGTCCCCGGGTGAGTTTTCGCTTTATTACTTCTCTTTTGGCTTTGAGAATCTGACAAGTTAGCTTCCAAACGTTCAGTGGATCTTGAGCACTTCTTACACTGCGATTATTTCAGCCCATGGCGCTGGTTATGCTCAAGGAATGGCTCGATACTATGATTCTACAGGATCGTATGGACAGAGTCAGACTCACAGTGAGTTGTCTTCCTCTTTTCTCTTTTCAAGGATTGATCTTTAGTTCCGTTTAAACTATGGCAATGAAACATCTCATTTCAGCCGGCAGAGAAGGCCTTCAGGGACAGTCTCGGAGAAGCATACAAGAACGAAATGCTCGCTCTCCCTCTTCAAGTCAGGATTCGAGAACTCCCCGTGGACATGAAAAAACGCGTAAGTCGATGTGACACTTTATTCTTTAGGCGACAAAGTAGCAAAAACAACCTACTACACCATTATCATTCTATCTTAACCCATGAGTGCGGTCAGCTGGTGCCTAAAGTAAAGAGGTGCCGTAGATGTCTTGTTAGTTGCCGATGCTCTCTTTGGTCAGACAGAGCGAGAATCAGATGGAAATCTCACATATTTCAGCGCCTTCTCGAGGGTGTCGTGCAGATGTTCGCCTACAGCTGTCCAGAGAAGGAGGAAACGGGCAGAGGAAGATGGGTCGATCCCGTGAGCACTTTTGTTCCCTTTTACTGTCTAGTAGAGTTCCCTCTCTTCATTTCACACGCTCTCTCGCCTCTCGGTGAGAGATCGTGTAGAATCGAGAGACGATTGCACGTATGTCAAACTCTGCCGTCTAGTCTCTCGCATATTAGAGCAACGTTCGGAAACGAGCTACTATTTTTCGATTCGCTCAACTCAAAATAGCAGAGGAGCAATGAGTTCCCTTTGAGTACGGCATGATCCAGCCCCTGCAAGTCATCAAGGAGATTCCCTGTATCACGAGGGCCCAGGTGAGCCTTTCATTCATTTATATCTCTTTTCATGCCATCCAGACTACGTAGAGTAATGTGAAGTGCGAAATCACTTCGAGACTGGAATAACGAAAATATGTTCAGGAAGAAGAGAAGATGGCTGCCCTGAAGCTGGACCGAATCGATGAGAACCGGCTGAGGGCGCAGGTACGGTAGTTTATCGATTTATAGGATCCACTGAAAGGAATGCGATTCAATATGAACACTGTTGAGCAGGCACACAGTAGAGGATGGTGTAACTGGAATAAACAATCCACTAACATTTCCCCTTACAGAACTTCAACGACGACTGGCACTTCTTCGAGCGGAGGATTAAGAAAAAGAAGTGGGGACGCATGGTCCTCGACCTCTTCGTGAGCAAATTATTTCTTTCACCTTCTAAACAATATTTTGATATCATGAAAACTGGGCACTTGCGGTGTTCCTCGGAATAAAACAGAGGACTGGATGGTGAATAGACACTCTTCCTCCGCAAGTAGCTGCAAACCGTGCAGAAACATGAGACAACTTCGTGAGAAAATCACAAGTTTCCATTCCAGAAGGTCCGCAATGCTCGCCCCTACGGCAAGAAGTATAAATCTGAGAAACCCCGTAAGAATCCCGTTCCCTTGTGGGAATACGATCAGTGGCGGCCCGAGTGAGTACTCATTATCTTATTCTGATCTAGGTTAGGAGAATCCAGAATCGACCACTCTTTAGCTCATTGCTGACTAGGCTGGCCACTATTGGCCTCAACAGTCTTGGCGGAAAGAAAAGCGTGAATGGGTAGTTGCATTACTATTCCGATTCCAGTTTCATCGGGCCGAAGGAGCGCGAGTACCACATCCCGTGCGGGCCTCTCCTCCGCAGATACTGCCTCGAGAAGACCATCTACCCCCTCCGGTCAGTTTTCTTTGCCATTATCAAACCCCCCTTCCCCTCCAAATAACACAGCTGCCTCGAATGACCACGCTATTAGGTTGATGCGTAAGTTTCTTTCTTTTTGTTTTTTTCAATTTCTTCTCTCCTGTTCTGCTCGTCCCAAAATCTGCCATAGCATATTTTAGGAGAATGGTGTGGGATCACAGTCGTATGTTGGTACCGAATCACGATTGCAAAAAACAAGAGAAAATAAATTTATAGCGTGAAGAGAGAAAAATAATTAAATTTTTGCGCTTTGGTAGGCACTCGTTCGAAATCTACTGTAGAAACACCCGAAGTCCTAAAAATAAGCCCGTTCAGGAAATGATAGGGGACCACTAACTTCATCGATTAATAACAAAAGATCCGGTTCCCTGCCATTGCAGGAAGCAGGGAAATGACGGAATGTACTTTTTCGATGGTCAAATTTCGACCTAGACCTTTAAAAATATACAGTTCTCGGTAGGGCAGTCGTATCCTCTTCCAACTAGATTTTGAAACTTGGCATTCAAGCAACTTCAAATTTTTGGATTGGTGGTTTTGCCAGCTCCATCGCAACTAGTACATGAGAGCGTAAATTGGTTTGCAAAATTTTCGGAAACATATTGAATTTGAGTTTGGAGGTTGTCTGGGCGAGTGGTCTACGTATAAATAGTTGCCAATTGGTTATGCTCTGCAACCGTAGTTTGGACTTGGCTGTAACTCACTTGCCCGCGGAATGGCGATTGAATGAATTATCAGTGTGCGCAGTGGCTACTCTAACTTTGGGAGCATACTGCTCTCCACTTAATGGTCAGACTGACTTTTGGAAACGTGAGCTTTAAAGGGCATCCAATCCCTCACAGGTGACGGAAAACCATTAGGCAATCGAATACATGTGGGCAAAGTTGTTGCCGAATTCCCAAAGTTTCAAAAAAGAAAGAAACTTACGCATCAACCAGATAGAACAGGATCGAAAATGAGCAGTGATTGAAATGATCATTCAACTTTTCGAAACCTAGATGAAAAGATGGAAGGGAAATTGACAGTGTTTTGTTCATAATCTCTGAATATTTGAGGGAGGCGAACTTCAATCGCCTCCTGGAAGCAGAGGGAGAGCGAGAGAACGTGAGTTGAATAGATGCCGTGGAGGAAATGGAATCACTCTCGTTCTCTCGTTTAGCGTGCTCTCTCGTTTTTCTCTGTCGGTTAGAGAAAGCGAGAGAGCACGCGAAACGAGAGAACGAGAGTGATTCCATTTCCTCCACGGCATATAGGACACTAGGCCGGATGAGAACTATTTCGAAATTCCGTCACTGGCAAAACAACCTATCAAAGTTCTCTTCCGGCCGAGTGCCGTTCAATAGGCAGTTGAGACGATTTAACGAATTTAATTGCAGAACAAGTATCTGCACGGATTCATCGCTCGCTGGGGTCTGTGGCACTCGCAGCTCCACTACGGTCAGAATATTTGCTTGTTCATTTTCGAAATTTGAAATTGCCTTTTGACCCACACTCATCGTTAGCCCATGGGTTAGGAATGGAGCAATATTTAAAAAGTTCGGATTGGCAACAACGTTTGGCCCACACTCGTAGTTCATGTTAGGAGTGAGAATGGAAAAATAATGATAAATAATAAATTTCAGCAGAACTGCCCAGGCCGGAAGAGAAGAAGACCGAGGAGAAGAACCAGAAGCCGAAAAACAAGAGCCAGAGGAATCAGAGGAAAGGCCGAAATAGCCGAAAAGGGAGAAAGTGATCGCCCCTCTTCATCGATCCATCCGTCCATCTCTTCCTTCTTCCCTTCATCCTCCTTCTTCCCATAACCTACCGATAATTTCTTCATCCAATCACTCATTCTCCTTCCTTCTTTGATCTCGAATCTCCTCCAATCGTGCATTCAATCTAGTCAATTCGTTGTGTAATCGCTATCACAACTCCAGAGAATTTCGAAATTTGAGTCAATTAGACCCATGCAAGGTCGTTCCTGAGGGAATCCAGTGAGATATTACGTACCTTTCCATTCCCTCTCTTATCTCTTTCCACTCTATTCGTTTGTGATTATCGATGTTTCCCAGATGTTGTTTCTCTCCTCTTTTATTGATCCAATTCAAGCCTGCTTGTTGAGAGGGCCCGAAAGGATCTTATGATAGCGAGAGCGAGAGACGCTCTTTCTTCATTCCTCCTTTCTCCAATCTAATCCATTCTTTTCGTCGAACAGTATCGATTTCAATCAAAATGAGTACATCGAGACTCATCGGAACTTCAAACGATATGAGGTAGAGTGAGAGAGCTAGAAGCTTCATCACCTTCTTCCTTCCTTCTCCGATCTAATCTCTTCAAGTTGTGTCGATTTTTAGAAGAATGTTGCCTTGGAGAGACTCCTCTTCTATTTGAGTCAATTTCCATTCTTCTCCCATTCCCCATTCCTGCATTGTAGTTTGCAGCCATTCATTCACCTTTCCCATCTCTCTTCGTTCTATGTTTAGTATTAGCCCCCAAAATCCCGTGCCTTCTAGTGTTTCCCTTCCCCCTCTGTCCATTGATAGATGTCTCCCCCACCCCCTTCAATTGTAGTTTAGGTGTTCTTCAAGTTCAATCCCCTCATCATTTTGCTTTTTTTTCCGTCCCTACCCCTCTCCTCGACCCAATCAATTCTTCGTTTTTCATGCCATGTTATTTGTGATCTCTAGTATCGGGCGTAGTTCATGTGTGATATTTTTGCTGCATAATAATCGGATAAAATGGGTAAAAGACAAATCGTTTGTCCTGATCTACTTCTGATTGAGAATGGAAATGCTCAAAGGAAGTCAATCAAAGAATCGAATATAACTATATTATAACTATTTTCATTCGAATATAAGAATGAAACGATTCGAATATAACTCGGAGATATGGAAGAATCTGGAACAATCGATTAGGAAGGCTCAAAACGTAAGATTCGTATTTGTATTCGTTGTTCTCTTCATCCCACTCTCGAATCGTCTTCTCCATTCTCCCTCTTTCACTCTCTTCCCTTCTCTTCTATTCGTTGCCTCCCAACCGCAGGGAATCGTGGCAGATTTGAGAGATACTGGCTCGGTGGCACAAATCGACTTCATTTTACGTTTCAGCATCTGGCAAATGAGAGGACTACTTTACAAGCTGCAGTACTAGACTATAAAATGACAGGAAAAGAGAGTCTTCCTTGTGAGGAAGACTCCCTACGGACAATGGAAATGTCAACTTTCCCTTTTTTCCTTCGGCTTGATCGATATACTTCAATACTGCAGCAAACAATATTGATAAATTATTATTAAAACTTCTCACCGAGAGAACAACCATTGTCCCCCCCCCCTCCATTCCCCCATTCTTCCCTAATCAGGTCTCGCCGCGCGGTCGCCTCCAAATGTTGACTGTGAGTTTCATCTTTTCCGCTTCCTGGAAATCTATCTACCGCACGCGCCCGACTTTGCGCTACCGTATCCCTTTCGATGAGAGTTACCGTACCTATATTCAGGTTCCCATATTGATCATCGTATGGACGAGTGTTACCGTGCCTCTTCTATGTATGGTCTCAGCTGGATTCAAATCGAAGGTACGGTAGATCACTGAAATCGATTGAATCGGTGCATGCAACTACAGTATCCTAAGGGGAAGCAAGAAGAGCAAAGGGAAGGGAATAATGATACGGGATGTGAAAAAGATCGACTGGAGGTACTGAATATGGCTCTGTGGATTACTATAGTATCGATTTTCAGAAGGGGATGCGAGAGCCGGAAGACGCAATGCATGAAGATGGTTAATTTACGGCTGAAAGTCGATAATTCGATCGATAATTCAGGTGTGAAACTGAAATCTCGTTCGCCGGTCGTGGACACTAAGCAAGTCGAAGAGGAATCCGGAGGAGTTCGCATAGCACAACTGGACTGCACTTCCACGTTCGAGAGTGCGTATCTCCATCTTTTTCAATCAATTTCTGAGTACCGTAAGCACCGTAATCGCAGGTCTCACCCCGACTGAACGTCTCTACGCCCATCACAGTGCTCGAGCGTACTTTGAGGGAGCGCTCATGGTCTTCCTACAGGTAGCCTTCATCAGAGCAAATTGGCAATTCAATGAAGATATCCACAGAATACGAATCGAAACACATTTATCATGCATGCAATGAGGTTTCCTTCAGACCTCACCCGAAGCAGCGGGAATCTTCATCGTACTCTATCGCATCTTCTGGTTCGATTCAGTCGAAACTCTGAAAGAGAAGGCTGACGATTTGGTGAGGAGTTGTCTATCATAGCAAATAATTCGATTTCAGTGCATAACCGAGTCTGAATGGCGCAATTTTCTACTGTGGTCGGCATTTAAACTAACTGTTCGAGGAAAACACTTTGTCCCTATGATTTCACACGTTAGTTTGTCACTGCATAGCGGATTTTCTCTCACAAATGCCATAATTGTTTCTTGCAGATCAGACTCTGGAAGCTGATTGCATCCTCCACAGCAGCATCCATGTATCCCGATCTCATGTCGATGTATGAGGCTGTCGAGAACGTAATTTACTCTCCTCGACCGGTACTTCGACCCGGTTTCCCTGCTGCTGGAGCGAAATCTAACGCTATCATAAAGGAAGACTATGACATCTGCAATAAGATTGTGATGAAAAAGGTACACTTTCGAGCTGTTTGTAGGAATTATGTTTTAGGGAAAAAATTGGATCGATATAGTAAAGGGAAAGAAAAATCTTAATAGAGCCTCAAAACCACGACCCCTCGTGTAAAATGAAATTTATCAGCGCTTGATGAGGGCTAACTGTCGATTCTACAAGAAAGATGTAGACGGAGAAAAGGTTCTCAAGATCAAAGTTGCAACAACTAATGGTGAGCTGCGAATGCCAGTTTTTGTTCATTTCTCATTCTCGCAGAGGAAGTTACTGAAGAGACGGTTGGAAATGTGAAAGTACAGGTCGAAATGGGAGATTACGCTAAGATTCTCGAAGCTGTGTGTGGTCATCTCAAAAAGGTTTCATCTAACGCAAACGTTGTTCTCAAATCTTTTCAATCATCCATTCAGGCCAGCGAACATGCGGCGAATATCCTGCAGAAGGGAATGCTGTGGTCGTACAACGAGCATTTTCGAAAAGGGGACTGCGAGCACCGAATCATAGCCAATTCCCTGTGGCTGAAGGACAGGAACCCTATCGTACGAAGCAAATATTACTTTCTGGAGAACAGAAATGGCCAGCCCGGTGAGTAATAAACATGTTTCATAATACAAAAGTGTTTTGAGGGCTGAGATCAGAGTTCATTGGATTCGTTGCCGCAGTCAACAAAGAGGCTACGGAAAAGTGTGCACGTTTAGTGGACAAGTCGAGTCAGATATTAGAGAAGTAAGACATAGATGTCTGGCGCATAACTAAGCCCTCGGGCATTTTTTCAAGGCTTCCATGGGGAAGAACGTATGAGAAGGACGTATACGTCAAACCCGACTTCGCTGTTGTGGATCTAATTGCGGATGGGTTCAATGCAGTCACCAAAGGGCATAACTTCTATGATGATGGTAACGCTTTTTGAAGGTGATGTCGAATCAGTGCAAGTTCTCAAATTGCAGACACGCTGGGGCGTTCCCAAGTATACTCCAATGTGATATCCACGCTACCGGTGTCTACGACATACCTGAAAGAACAAGACCGGGTCAATATGTGCATGGAATTTCATCCAATCAGATTATTCCAGGATTTGCTGCGCAAGTACGACAGAAGTGCACAAGAAGTGTTCACTGGTCTTCACGAATTGTTCGGACACGGCAGTGGGAAAATGTTCAAGGTAAACAGTAGACCGAAACTGTATCGTGTCAGTACTAAATCAATGTATTTCAGAGGAATACCAACGGCAGCTTCAACTTTGACCATGCATGTACAATGGACATTCTCACTGGGTGCAAGGTGGGATGATTGTCGGCATTCTATTCACTATGATGAGTTCAGGTTGCTTCGTGGTACGAGCCAACTCAGTCGTACGTTTCCGTATTCGGAGGACTGGCTATGGCATTTGAAGAGTGCCGAGCCTACGCAGTGGCATACATGCTCTGCTGTGATATCGAGGTCATGGGGTGAGTTCGAAATCGCGCATTTGTTGGAATTCCGGGAAGTGCACAATTTGGCCCTCTCCAGCACGCTTGGCTACACGGGCGCGACGGGTCAATCGATCAAGTATATAATTTGGCTGAGACAACTGAGGGAGGGACTGCGCGGGCTAACCGCCTTCGACATTTGCAACAAAAACTGGAGAAGCGTAATGAAATATATATGGAAACCAGTGAAAACGAAACTGTTTGTTTAGGGACACGCTTGGGCTCGTTTCGTGCTACTGAAGGTGGTTCTGGAGGCGGGAGAGGGGCTGCTCACCATTAAGCAGGTTGGAGCTTCTGTTAAACATCAGGATCGGGAATCTCTTCGGCGGATAAAGTATCTAGAAAGGTGTTGAATTGTTGGAAATGCTCGATTCTCAGACGAAGACCGGTTTCGTGCTCAACCTCGACCGCAGCAAGATCGACAGTGTTGGGATGCCGGCGATTCGGCGATTCCTCAAGAAGCAACAGGCTTACAAGTCAACTGCTGATGTGAAGGGCGCCACTGCCCTGTTCAACCGGTTAGTTGCAACGGCTAGCTTTTCGATGATATCTATCCCGAAGTTTCATAGGAACCCTTGAGATTATTGATATGAACGATTGCACGATCCGATAGCTTGTTTTATGGTTGGAATAACCCGGAAGGAAAAAAATTTCAGGTACTCAGTGGGTCCATCCGAGGCCTTGTGGATTCAGCCTGTGCTCCGGGAAGAAATTCGAAGTGGAACGGCGCTGCTATTCGTTCAACCGAATTCGATGCTGACTGAGGAGGGAGGAGTCGAGTTGGTGACCTACGAGGCGACTGCCGAAGGAGTCATTCAGAGTGTCATCGATCGGTTAGTGATTACGGTAGTTTTGGAAATACTTTAGCCGACTAATTAATTATTTTTTTGCAGATACAACCTCGAATCGGTTGCTGATCTCGAAGAACTGTGGAAGGCTGAGAAGAAGTAGTGAAGACGCTTTCCCTTCTCGATATTACTGACTAATTGTAAGATACCAGATATCAACGCAAAGATTGATAAACGCTGACAATATTGAGCACGATTGTTTCAATGTGTGATAATAGGCAGTGAATGGACTCAAAATTAATTATTCGTGCTAACGCTCGAATCGTCGATGAAATTTCGAGAAACTTCTTGAAGAGTAGTGAACTTCTTTTGAATTGTCTTCCTGAATGAATGATGAGGACAGGTGTTGTATTATTTATCACTCTTTTATTAGACATTTTATGATGTGATAAGCTTTAATTATGATCTCATTGTGTCTCGGTGACGCAAGTTCAATCGTTTCCGATACAAAACAGCTGCGATGATTTCATTCATAACTTGTATTGTTGCGAACCACGTATCATTGTTATCAAACATCTATTAGGAAATCTTTGTTCCACGGAAATCAATTTTAGAGCGTTCGTGTGACGGAGAAACAATATGAGCCCTTCCTAAATGGACGGCTGGTGATAGCTGAAAAATAAACTACCATTCTGAGACACTATCACTCTATGTTCAATAGACAATAACACAATTGTACGATTCGATCAAAAGTCCATGGGGGAAATCCTCCATTCAATAAGATTGATGGATTTGAGAAGACAAGTCGAGTCAGCATAAGCCCGTCAAGATGCCTCGATCTTCCTGAAGGGTCGCTAGGAGCCATCTCGCCTCTCACTCTCAATCCTTCGACTATAGCAGTCAATTCGTCGTTCTTTCTCTTTTCTATCCTCCCATACAAGGAAGATGAGAAGTATTCCACTTCTCATGGCCTTTCTTGAGGTACGATAATCTTCGCATTACGAATGGCAGATTCATTTCAGGCATCTCACGCCTATACTTGTTATAATCAAATCACCGTGACTAAACCTCCTAATATACTGAACACAAGCACTGTTCACAGCCATAAGAACTGTGAGGATCTATGCAGTGGAAACGATGCGGTGTGTTTACTGACGGATTGCAACTTCGACGGAAATAATAACCGTCTGCTTCCAGTGCATGGGATACGGGCCCACTCCAATCAATGGTGTCCTACACTGCCGGATGTACGGAGCACAGACGTCCACCTTCGTCTGTGCGAATCGCATGAATATGCACACAAAGGCGGAATGCGAAGGTGATTAATTTTTTAAAACAATAGAATTCCTGAGAGTGTAAACCTTCGCTGAATTTGTTACCAGATCCCGATAACTCCTCGCCTTCGTCAGCCGAAACATACACCACTTCAACTGTTACTGGATCTACTGCACCTACTACACCCTCCACATGTGAATCTTTCCTTAATTAATGCAAGATCGCTCATTTCTAGACATGTTCAATGGCATCGTTGTGCCTGCAAATGTCCAGTGCAGCACTGCTGATAACAAATGCACATGTGGAGATGGTCAATATCTACGACTCAGCACATCTTACCAGAATTTCTACTCTGGCACTTGGGCTCAGCTTACCAAATCCCTGGGATGGTACGCCTCGCTCAATAAGAACCAAAAAAGTTTGATTTCAGGACAATTAATACCCAGAGTGGAAAAGTTTATCTTGGAAGTCAGGGCCCGACCATGGAATGCTTGCCCCTATCGGATCGGTTCGCATTGGTGAGACATAAGTGGGATCACAGCAAGATCTAATATCATCAGGGACAATGTGTTCTGCCGGTGGTCAAAAGGGGCTGGTTCGCTGATGGTTCCATTACTTGCCCGTATGGGTTCACCCAAGGTAAACAAACATGTACTAGTTCGAAAATCTCACTACGCCTTTCTAACGTATCAAACTTCTGCATTTTCAGCATATACAACCAGTGGCGATTATATCACTGATCCAGCCATTCTAAATTGCAAGGACGGTTTCAAATCAGACAAGGGAATTTTCACCCTCCAAATTGTGGAATGCATTTCTCCGTGAACAATGGATTTTCCGAAATCGCGAATAACCACCTCCAATCTTATACGACTTTACCCTTTCAATCGAATACAATGTTAATTCGATGCCCATGTTTCATTTTTTGTAACGTTTTTTCTATGTTTCTTTTTACTACTTATCTCTGAAGGAATAAAATGTGGAGCGAACGAAAATGTTCTCCTCAGAATATTCGTGAAACTTTTTTGAATAGCCTCTGCCTGTTCTCCGACTTCACAATCTACGCACAAAACCCGCGAACTCCTCTCCGATTCAATGGGCGACAACGGAAGAAGAGAGAGAGGAGAAAGATGTAGACATGGGAGGATATTCTCTCTCCCCTCCCTCTCTCTGCCTTCAAAAGAGACTCTGACTGGCAGAAGCAGGCCTGAGAATATCGATCATTCTCCCTCCCCTCTCCTTCCTTCCATGTTGTCTCTCACTGTGCATGCATGCATGTCTTTTTCTTCCCCCATCCACCCTCATGTTTCATATCCCTGATTCATTCATTCTCGACACCCTCTCTCATCTCATTTCCCCCACTCCTGAATAGAGTATCAGGCTCCGTCTGACTTTTTTCCCCTCGTCTCCCTCCCTTTTCTGTCCCTCTAGCCACTCTCATGGAGACCCGAGGGTCGTTCGCGACGGAAGGCCAAGTGGGGTCTCTCCCCCAATCCCCTTTCAGCCCTTATTTTACTGCCAGAAGGTCGTTCCAACTCGACTACAGCTTCCTTTCCGTCCATAATCTTCCTCGTTTTATGGTCTTAGATCTGACATTTGGCCGAAGTTTTACGCGATCACAAGGCAGCATAATAATAGGCCGTAAATTCCGCATGAACTTTAGGCGAGCGCGACTTTTTCCGCCCGAGTTCCCTCTAGTAATTTACGAGATCCATGAAGGGGCAAAAAACAAATTTGTCACTTGGAAAATATCCCTGACATTTGTATATTCGTGTTTTGGCGAAGTAGAAGTGCACCCACCCTCTAGTCTGCCTCATTACTCTTGCAGCCTAAGCACTGCATCTCTTATTTCGCTCTGCCCGTCGCTTCGTCCACTCAAGTTTGAGCCCCTTTTTGAGCCACTTTCCGTCCTTTTTCGAGCAGCATTTCTGCTTTGTTTGCCCCAAAACAACTCCAAAAAGTCTGGGACTACTGCTGTCTGGCGATTTTCGAACGCTGAACTTGTTTGATGAGCTACAAAATATTGTATTTTTCCAAATCTGTTTTCGCCCCTGGTCCGCAATCTCCAGACATCGCACTGCCACCCAATCTCACTCAAGCGCGAAAGCCGCAGAAAAATCAACTGCGATATCCTGATTCTATTTTCCGGACGCGGCCCTTTCCGGTAAATGGTCTGCTCCACTTCAATTTAGCTACGTTCGCGAACCGTCGTCGGCCCTTCCCTCTCTTCTCCTCCCTCCCTCTTCCTTATTTCCCCTGGGAGAGGTGTTGCTAAGACGCACGTAGACTCTCGTAGTGGATTATGCAAGCTATTTCCGTCTTTACGATTCCGGATGCGGAGCTCTGTTTTGGTCCTGCCGATGACAAGACAATGAGCAGAGAAAGAAAAAACCGAAATTCTCCTATTTCTTCTTCGTTTTTATGCAATCATTTGAGATAACTGGATATTATTACGTCGTGTAATATCTATACAACAGCTATTTTTGCCTCAGGTACTTTTTGCAAGGGTTTCATTGTGTTTTCCACAGAATTTCAATATGTTTTCCATGATACAGAAGTAATTCCACCGCCACTGGACAATGTTGGCATCCTTTCTCCCCTCGAGGCGTTCCGTATCATACATACATGCATTTTCATCCCCGTGACCATCGCGCATGCATCGAAATATTATCGAACAATAGACGAGCTACCGTTAGTCATGTTGGAATGGTCTGTCTTTAGCGTCTATGGTTAGACAGAGCGAGAAACTGTTCAGAATTGAGAGATTCAGACACCGTTCGGCTCATGAGCCATTTTGTATGCAGTAGCGATATTTAGAAGAAGAAGCGAGACGAGGAAAGTTACCGGAGATGGCATTTCCCTCAAGCAATTTCCCTAAATACAGGGGTTCTTTCTGATCGATTTCGCAAATTTGAAGCTTTTCCCATATCTCTCCGGAAGGACTCCAGCCCCGATTAGTAAATGCATTCGAGATGCTGGCATTTTCGCAGATTAGTCTCGCAACTCTTCTCTCCACTCTGAGAATCCCTTACTCATCTTGACTCTTTGCTCCTGATTCGCTACCGTAATCATCATGTAAACGATCTTTTTGCGCGCGCTAATCGTTTAGAGGTGAGGCTAGAGCCAGATCGGGTACTTTGACACAGCTAGAGAGGCGAGATAGCGTGCGAATCGAGGAGACTTTCCGCTCGCGCGTCCAAATTTCGACAGGAGTAAACGTTGTTCCGCATGGCGGCAGCCATTGTGTCCAATCGCGTCAATAGATGTGCTCTATTCGGACAAGAGTTGATCTCGGGTGCAATTGAAACACAGCAGGAGCAACTCTTTTGGCTTCCATGGACTAAATAGATACAGATTTTGTGTTCAGGAAATCACTATGAGTAACACGACATTAAACTTTCTGGCCTTCCCATAAACCAAATCGGCTCAGCTGTTGTGGTTTGAGGCAGGTCGTTTTGTGAGATTTTCAGTTACTTCGTGCCCAATCGGGTAATCCCCAAAACTCGGGCGGAAATCTCTGCATGCTATGTCGACATTATTCCCTCTCACCTATACCTATCCATTAGTGTTCAAATTCGTGCTCACTGTCATTTTACTTCACACAATCTCTAACCGTCATGTCTAACTTTAAAATGAAGAGTCGGCGATCATTGTACCGTAGTCTACATATAATTAGCTCCAGACATGGAAAATATGCACTAATTCTTGGATGAGTAATGCGCAAGTACGGAAATTGTCTGTATTTCCATGTGGATGTTCTATCGCCTGTCAGACTGAGTGAGAGATCATGTAATATCGAGAGACCCAGACGATCGTTCCTCGAGTTCCTCTCCCTTATCACGCTCTGTCGATCTCTACTCAACTAATGACAAATGGTCGAGAGAGAGATAGCCCAAAACATTCCCTTCCTCCTCCACACTTTCCCACTCCATGCGCGCGTGTTGCCGTGTGATTTCTGGCCGGCACTTGAAGTGAATTCAAAATACGGGCCGTCTCTCCATTTCCCGCACTATCTTGGCTCTTGATAAATGTCGAATCCCACACTTGAGTCGAATTCGGCCTATTCCCTTCGTACTCCTTGATCCATTTTAACACTTGAAATCCTGAATTTGTCGATGTTTTCGCTCTTTTCACCATCGAGTTCGTTCTATTTTTATAATTTAACTTAATTAATAAACTAATTAATCAAATTAAGAATCACTCTGACGACGATTCCATCCCTCTCGGCCTCCTCCTCTTGCCTTCTCTCCTCTCCTCTCTCCATCAGAAGCAGCTCCGTCTCAGCACAATCGTCGCCCAGTGCTAGTCCGAGGTAATAGATTGTTTTTTTCGTGTTGGATTGCTGGTACACACTGAAGATACTAGAAATTTGAAAATTTGGAATCACTTTGAAGCATAACTGGAAACAAAAAATTTCACCAATCCACAAAACTGGCTTTGATACTGATTGAAAATCAACAGTTTTTTTTCATTCTTAAGTGTTAACCTTTCTCTCTGAACTGCGAATGGCAGGTTTTATTTGTTTTACCGAGAAAAGAGCCTAACAATAATCATTTAGACGATGATACAAGCATCCAGTTCTCTTCTGAAACATACCCGGATGATCATTCTCATCATCCCAATCAATCTCCATTCTCCTCATTTGCAGACCATCCCGTCCGTCGTCCTCTCGGTCGGCCTCTCCACGGCCGCCCCTCTCGCCCGCCTCCACGAGGAAACCCCATCTCAAGGTGGGTTGGAGGGGGATTGGTCTTTGATCTTTGGGTGATTTTTGATCTTTGCTCGCATGCGAGAGAAACCACGCCTTAATTATTTGGAGGGGTTCGGTCGTTGAAGTATGCTCGCATTCGGGGAAGCCGCATTTTGGGCAGAGCCATGGGGTTGATCTTTGGTCTTTGGTCTGGGAAAAAGTTTACTTCACTGCGTAATTGAGAGTTTCTTGTAGACGGGATTGCTGTCTGCGGAATGTCTAACTTGATTTGTGCAACACAATTCGATTCAATCAATTCATGCGATTAGAGATTGTCTCTGTTCGAGACTCACTCTTTGATCTTTCCATTCCCGGGTGCATACTGTCCCCAGCAATCTCGGATTAGGTAGTGTTTGCAACCAATCCTCTATTTCTCCGATCTCTGACACACTTCCATCCCCGTCAGCAAAGCCGTTGTTATGGCAGAGGAATAGAATTGAAATGAGCTCGAGATTTGAGTTTACCACTCCCCCAGCACCTCACGAGTCAGAACGGCGAGGGAGAACGCGAAAATAGGAGAGTTCTTGACTTAATAACCCTCTCGACCGAGCAACACTACGCCATCCTTCTACCATCAGGGAAACAACCAGCCTTTGGTAGCGCCAAACTCTGTCCCCCGTCTCATGTTTTATCACTGCATTCGGCACTTTTGCGCCTTTGTCGCGCGCTGCTCCTTTCAACCTTCCGAAGGCCCGGCCGTCTCTCCGCTTCTCCTTGTCTCTAGGGATCAGATAGGCTAAACAGCATGCAAAACGAGGAGTTTGTGTCGATTGTCAGGGCCGCGAATAAACTTCCGAAGAGCTGCTTTTGATCTGCCCTCGCATTGGAAAATTCTGGAGTGACTGATCTCGTTTCCATGCTGTTTCGAAAATAGACTCGAACCGCCACTCCAAGACTCTCACACCTTTTCACACCTACGCCTATTTGTATCGGCAATCGTATTGCTTTGCGTTTTCTCGGATCGGATTTGCAAGTGTAGCTCTATTCATTATTCAATTGTCTCCTATGCTATGCGCGGAATTTCTGGCGGAAGTAATTAACGGGCTAATGTCAACAAGTGATTAGGGTTGCGCCCATAATTACTATGACTGTCCTCATTACGAGTGTTATCACGTTTCTTTGACTCTTTTCTGTTACGAAGCGCGGTAAACTATTGATATTCCGCACAAAGTAAGTCATCTCTGCATTACCATCCATCTCTTCTCATTACTCCGTCCCTTCTTCCTTCCCTCTCCCACACCCGAGACTTCCGTTCTTTCTCTCCCTTCTCTCTTCCTTCTCTCCATCGATATATTGCCAGCATGTCCTTCTCTCTCTCTCTTTCAATGGCACAGAAGGGGAGAAGAGAGTAAATCTCATTTTTTGCCTGCTAGATACTCTGTCGCTCGAGTTGCCACTGTTTCTGCTCCATTTTGAGCCTCAAATTGCGGTTTTTTGCCGCGTGCTTTCGAACCTTCTCAATGACCCCTCTTGAAACGCTCATTTCCGCAAGGGGTTCTTGATGCTTGGCATTTTTCTTTCCGATTCTTGCCAATTCGTGTCTAGAGCCAATAACGCCTCCAACCGTCTAATTTCGAATTGGCGATCCCGGATTTCTCTCAATCCCAGTCGTTTCCTGTTGTCCGTTTCTGCCCTGTCTGTTAGCTTCAGTATCTTCTCACAGTCATCGATGCAGTTTCTTTTGTTTGAATTTGAATGAAACAGCCCAAAAAACCGTCCAACCAATCTCGTTGTGCTCCATTTTATCTATGACTAATAGAGCCCCGAGGCACAAGCCAACCCCGCGTCGTCTGATAAGATGAATATCTATCAATAGCATTTCGCTCGATTTCTCCCATGTTTTCCCTGTTTTCCCGGAGAAAGCTTCTTATTATTACTTCTCTTGCTTGCGTCAAGAGTAACTCTCTCAACATCCCATGATACATTTCTTATCCAATCCTCTCTTATATTTCCCTTATCTCTCCCGGCAAGATAACATTCATTATGCCACCCTTATCTTGTGTTGCCACTTCAGTTCGAGCGAATTTCATTATAGGCCATGCGAAGTAGAGACACTCCGGTCATGCGAAGTAGAGATACTTCTAATCCGCTATTCCGCCTCTTCTAATCACTGAAATCCGAGTAGCGCGCCTCTTGAGAGTTACCATGACAGCGGCTGGCCTAATTTCCCAACTAGCCTTATTCATAAAGCTATAGCTCTCGAGAAAACAGCGCTTTTTCCTCGTTCTAAGAACGGAAAATTGAGCCGGGTAAACAACCGCACCTCGTTTCACAGTCATTTGCTTTGCGCGCGAGACGCAATAATCTGCGGTTTGATCTGTAATTGCTGCAAGCGTCAGACTATGAACGGAATCGGGTAATGAGCCTCGTTCTCTCTTTCCTGCTGTGAATGTGCGTCCCTGAAGGAAAGATTTCTTGCTTTTGCGTGTTTGATAACTATTTCTCGCTATTCCTCACGGGGCTTCGCGAACTCTAATCGAGAAACCCCATCTCTGCTTCTCTCTGGGAGTTATCTTATTGTTAGGGTTTCTACTCCTCGCGGTTCTCTCCTCTTCTGGAAACGAAACCCGTGAGAAGCAGAAGATATTGACTGTGGTTAAGCGTGACTTTCCTATTTTTGAGTGGTTTCTTTACTGCTCGAGGCAAGAGAGGACACGTAAAACTAGGAGACTATTGACTCATTCCGCGTGCTATGCTCCTATTAGGGCAAATGACCTCAATTATGCTCCTAGCTCGCTTTCTAGTGCATCAAAAACTACTTTTCTGCTGTCTTGAGTTTTACTAGAGAATAACTAAGGCAATTACTTTTTCCCGGAATGAGAAACTACGCATTCAAACAACCTTCTAGAAAACTTCATCTCGATACTTCCTTTCTTCTCTCCATTCTTCCCCTAATCTAATCCTCTTTAGGTGCCAGATGAGCTTATGCATTTCTCACCTCTCTTGCTTCTCTCTTGTCCTCTTTTTCTCGCCTCGATCACTGATTAGATTTACAACCGATCGATAGCTTCCTGTTTATTATATTCGAGTTCCGTGTGTGTGATGTCTGTCTATCTCTTGCCGATCATCTCTCACTATTCTCTCCTATTCAACTCGAATCTCGCATCGAATCGCATTACAAAACGTGTGGAGTAGCCCTCTCCAAACCGCATGCTTCCTCTTCCCCTCTGATACCCAAGAGATCAAGGGGAATCGAGGACGCTCAGAGTGTCTATCCCCCTTCGGTCTTTCGTGCTCTTGCGATGGAATTGATCGCTGGCCTGAGCGGTTTCGCTTTGGGTACAGCAGGTGTGCATATCATTATAACATTGTGTAGGGTGACCTATTGAGCTTGAAATCAGAAATCATGCTTCGGTCAGATATGTTGAATGTCCTTCAAACACTTCCATCTTTCGCAAGCCCTGGTAACCAAACCAACCTCTCAAGTTGTCTCCGTTTCCATTTTCCACTCTCGTTCCACCTGCCTGGCGCGTGCCCTTGTTTCACCAGTCGGCCAATGTCGTTCTTTGGATTCATTAATCTCATTCCCTCAATCGTTCGTTGAGATCTTTCCTAGTCGCGCTGTTCACACTGCTTCTTCTTCGATCCCTTGACGTCCCAGTCACACGCTAATTTTCCCATGATTATCCTGATGCCCTTTCTACGTTCATCGAGATCTTTGAGATTCGCTTTCGCAATTAGCTATACCCTCACTCACTCAGCCAATATTCTGCAACTATTATCTTTGTCACTTGTCCTGTAACCATCCATGCATAATTTGTTTATCGCCCACTCGAACTTGAATTTTTTGCTGTCAAGCCTTCCGTCATTCGCGCACCTTTAACCATCTCCCTCTAGTCCTCCTGAACCGTTTCTCATTTTTCGTTACCCGTCTCTCTTCGACATCCTATCAACTGGTCATCTTTCGCACTGTCGTTCGCGTTGTTCAACTCATCGTTGACGTCCGTCTGCAGCCACGCCGGCAGTCGCCATCCTGTCGCCGTGGGAGCCGTCGACGTGCTCGACGTCGTCCTCGTCGACGACTTCTGGAGTCTCCGCCTCGACGATGACGGGCGTCTCGCCCCTGGCATCAGATGCACGCACGGAGAGGAGAGGAGCGATTAGATCGACGAGACCTCCGTTGCAGAGGAACAAGACTGGATTCTCAGTCGCGAGCAAGGAGCACAGCGTCAAGTTCAAGGTCGTAGTGGTTATTAGGCTATTACATATTCCTTTCCTCATTCATGAATCCGAAAATACGTTTCAGCGTTGCCTATGAAAAGTTCCAGGTGTTACTTGTAGACTATTAATAGCCTTACTTCTCGGGTTTGAACCGAAATTGCCTTGAATGGGAAACTCCTCACTCGCTGACTCATAGTACTGATTCAAGGTCTTCTTAGGCTATCATTGTTGCAAGATCATCGATTCAACAAACGCATTGACTCACTAGACAAAGGGCGTTTTGGTCTTGTCAATATTAGGTCCCTTGGTTCCTTGCAACTCTGAGCGCCATGAATCAAAGCGCAGGGCGTAAAAAGCGCCTGTGCCGACTGTCTATTTACGATCTAACGACCAGCTCAACTGCGTCAAACCCGATCGCAACCCGTCAGCCTGAGCTGAAACTGCGCATTTTACGGCTCTGGTTGAGCCGGAAGATAGCGCCTGGTTCAGATCAAAGGGACAAAGCGATTATGGGACACGGACTGGATGAAATTGTGCAAGTGGGGGGTGACGTGGGCTTTACGCACTATGGGATGACTAGAGAAGGGTTGAGTTAGTCATTCGAGAGCTGTTCGGGAGTACAAGGACAACATGGCCAAGGTTTGTGTTTGCGCTGCCTATCAATTTGCGTGAAACAAGGCGCTACTTCCCTTCTTGGTACCAAAACCGAGACCCCAGATCACTTTCACATCCCTGATTCTTCCCGCCTAGCGAGCCGATGACATCACCAATCATGCATGGTCAAAGCCTGATTCACTAATCCTGCGTAATCTTGTGAGCGGCGATCATGAACACGTCACGTCATTCTGAATGCAAACTATATTCCGGCTCTGAGCTCCGGACTTCATAGATCAACCGATACTGTCTGTGGTTTTGACGTGTAAATGCCCTGCCCCTTGAAGCAACTTGATCATCGGGTCATCCCTGGGTGTTGCGCAGTGCCAATAGATCGATGGTGTCTAAGACAAACAGCGCCTCTCGCCTCTCGCTTTATCACAAGGTGACTGATCCAATCATTGTCTCTGGCCATGCATGCACGCTCTCCGCTCTTCGAAAAACGACTCATTATGAAGGCTAAAGTGCGCTTCGAGGTATCCCCAGCCCGTTTTGAAATGGTCTTATCATTAATTTGGTCGGTCTTATCATTAATTGGTCATTTACGATCGGTGATAATGATAATGGCTGACTGATTAGGGCGGGGTGACTCTAGGGTGAAGCGGGAAAATTGAGGGATATTTAGGATCTTAATTATTAATTAAACAATTAATTAATTAATTGCAGGATGTGAGATCGAAGACCACAATGGGCGATGAGGGGTCGGCGAGAAACCACCAACTGTCGAGACAGGTATTTCGTTATTTATCAAAATATTGTTATTTACTATTTATCGATTACGAAAAGAGGGAGAACTGATACTTCCAATCGAGCACGACCATTGAACTAACCGTGAAACATAACAGCTAGCCTTCTTTGCTAATTTGCTTCCTTTACGTAGCTCGTAGTCTGTAGCCTAGCCTTTCGCTCTCAGAATACGTAGCCTGATCTCAGGAGTGTTTTCACATATCCTCAGATTGGTCACATTTGCGCATCTTTTGCAATGGAGATCTCGCGCGTTTGTTTGATTTTTTGCGCAAACAAAAGCACGAAATTTTCGCCCACGGGAAATCAGAGATATCGGGGGCGCTCGCCCACATCTTTCTTCAGATTTTGGCAGTTTTTTTTTGCTCTCTTAATCTCACCTGCTCTCTCGCCGACCAAAGGTTGGCGAGAAACCATGCGAAGAGAAGAGAGTATTAACCCATGGCTTCTACCCCTCACTGGCTGATAATAGACATACAATGGTATCCTACACGGGGCTTCTCTTTTTCTTCTCCCTATACACTTTTCCTTGGATACTGCGTACCAGGCACCAAAAAGCAGTTTTGCGATCTTTAGAGAGACGAAAATTGGATGAGAAACGGAGCCGACAGAGCTAATTAAGCAAAAGCCAAACTAATTAACTTAATTTAAATAAGAAAATTGAATCAACTGGGCGGTCTCAGGACGCATCGGTCTCCTCCTGTCCTTCGCCCTCCTCTTCCCTGCACCCTTCCGCCGCCTACAACCTCCCATCGACTACCGTAATCATGACGAACGGCAACCACACCAACCTCTCCAGGTACCCACGAACCGCAAACTGACTTTATTTAACGAAATTGGATGGAAAATCGATGGAGAGTTGTGTTTGGCATGCAGGAACGAACCTAATTAGTATCCGAAGCCCCCTCTTTCATTCGCCTTTCTCTTCCCTCTTCCCGCCTCTTCCCCCCTTCACTATCTCTCGAGCTGTTTTCTGAACTGTCTTTGTTGTCTAGTTGAGGCTCCTCCTTTCTCTCGTCTCTCTCTAACTGAAAGAAGCTGCTTCATCTAACTCGCCAATCGAAGACTTCCCTTTCTCTACCGTTAACTAACTTAACTCTTCCCGTTTGCAACCTCAGTAGTTGGCTTCTGAAGCAGCACAACCGTCGTTCAGTTGGTCCTAGATCAGCCTCTTTCCATTTACAGGCTAGAAGATGGTCAGAACAACCAGCGCTTGCGCATTGCGCCGCGGCAATTTCGCCCAGTGCGCTTTCCGTGTCTGAACCAAGTCTGAGGCGACCATCTAATCGTCTTAATTAGCAATGACTGCCAATTACTGCCTGAAACGATATTTTAATTGATTGATTGAAACCGTCTGGGATCCTTTCCCGCATATCACCTTTCGAAAAAGTTCAGTCAAAGGTCGGCAATATTCGCGCCTTTGTTTATTTTCGCACTCATCGTCTGCGATATTTCCCGACTCTTCCGTAGCCAATCAGCTCAAGTGGCCGCGTAGTTTGTAGTCTCACAACTTCATCTCTTTTATACTGTTCGAGACGACAAAAAATAGCTCTGACGCTTGCGACTCGAGCCCATTTTGCAAAGTAACCATGCAGCGTTCCGCTTCAAGCTATTTTTCGCCACGACTCTCCTGGGTTCTGTCGAAAGAAACGGTTCTGCATAATCTGCTCCAGTTTATCACGTAACCGTTCCATTTTCATATCGTCTACCAGACAGAGCTAGAGAGTGCACGAAACGAAGAGAGCCACTACCAATGGCAACTCCTTTCTCTGGCAGAATTACAATCCTTCTCTTCTTCCCCTATTTTGCCCCTCCTCTTCTCCTCCACACAAACATGATGCGGCTGCTCATTGCTTCGGTAATATTCCCCCTTACTCTCTCAATTTCACACACTATCTCGCTCATTTTTTTCTCCTCTTCTCGTATATTTTCCACCCCACAACTACTCTATTTTGTTTCTCCTCGTCGGAAAACTTTCCTTGGCTCTAGAACCCGATCCGCGTGGAACTCCGGTGTAGCATTTCCGCTGCGGGTTTGAGCTTTCGGATCTCGAGAGGATGCCTTTCCTTCTCATTTTCTCCCTCCTCTCTCTGCCTATTTTTGCGTAAGAGTACGGCTACAGAAGAGCCTCGAGAGGCTCCCTTTGTACGGGCGAAAACAGTCGCGAATTCCGATATCGAATTTCGACTGTCCCGCTTTTTCCTTTTTTTCACCAGAATCTCCATATCTTTGCTAGCAAACGGTAGACCTATCCATCACCCATCGTTCCACCAGCAGAATCGTTCAAAATGCTAATGCCTCCATAATTTTAATAGGCATGCCGCAAGGCATATTCCATTTGCAGTAGCGTTCTAAATGCAAATACGCTTCATATTGAGTGCATTTGACAGACACTTCATGAAAGTTGTGCCACTGAGCTTACTGCAGTTTACAACCAGCCTTAACCGCTGTTTTCATAAGCATCAGCCGGCGGAAGAAAGCCATCGTTCCTCGTTCAATTAGAAGTTCCATGTAGAATTCCATGTTTCTTTACTGAGCGCTCCAACGAACAAGATACCAATAGGTAGTCCCTTGGCGCTCCACCCGCTGTTTTGATGACCATCAGGGCGCGAAAAAGCCATCAGCGCCTGGGTGTGGGCCCATTGGAATTAGAAGCGTCGTCGTCTCATCGAGACTCCTCTTTCCCTGTCTCTCCTTCTAGAGAGACTGCCCCCCTCTTCCCTCCTTTCTCTTCCTTCTTCTCTCTGTGCAATTCGGGCCTGCCAATGGCCTGACTAGTGCACACACCCATTCCGAATTCCCCTTTTCTCTTCTCTCTTCGACTGCTTTCGATGCCTTACGCGTCTCATTTCGTCTCAGAGCAGTCGTCGAGGGCAATTCTGCCATTTTTCACGTTCAGAGCGCGTTTTGGTTTGGTACACTGCAAATCACGAAAGAATTGAAAAACTAGCACTCGTAACATATTGTGCAATTCCTGAAACTTATCTTGTAGTTGTGCTCATTTCATTTGTGAACTAGCTTGACCCTCGAATACTCTAGAAGGGTGCTTTGTTGTCCCCTCTCCACCTCCCCCAATTCTCGTTGTTTCTGGCTTTCCTGGAGCACGCGCTTGTTGGGAAATCGTAGCCGCGGTCTTTGACGCCGTGCACTGATTCTATTTTTGCTCGTTTCTCGGAAATTTTGCTTGTTAGAGCTGGTGAGAGAGCATGTGAAATGGAGAGAGTCCGACAATTTCTATTTTTGCTTGATATAAAATTGGACACTGATCTGGAGGCTACTAATCCTTGCCAGGAAACGAACTTTCACGTACAAAATATCAAAGCAGAGATCGCAAAACGTTTTTCTTCAGATCCCCCAATGCTAATCATCGTTTGATGCTTGATTACTGACTCGACTAGGGAATTCCGCACCGTTTTCGGCATGAGTTGAATCGTTTTTATCAGACATTGGGGAAGTCTGGCATTCTAATTCAGCTCAATCTCTCCAATTCCCTCTCGGGAGTTGGCGCTGATGATTTATCCCCAGGCGCGCGTCGAGATTACTTTCGGCGGCGCTGGAATGTGCTGCTTCTCGCTATTTCTAGGTTCGCTCTCTCTCAGTTTTGCATGTTCTCTTATTGCTTCTGACTTCGAAACTCTCTCGATCATGCATGCTCTCTTACCCTATAGAGTGAAAGACGAGAGAGTGTGTGAAACGGAGAGAGATGATAGTCGTGAATCGGACTGCTTTCTACTTTGCTGACGCACACGCTACATTTACTCTATTACCGAGGGTGGAAAGGGGAAGGATGGAAAGCAAGTCGACTTCTGAGAGCTTCTCTCGGGGAAGTTACCAGGAGAAACGCAGTGAAACTTGGGCTTAAAATATACTTTAGGAGGCAGAGGCTACATTGTTCTACGAGCTGTTTGAGAAAGCCACTTTTCACCAATGCGGAAATTGCACGCGAGAGAAGCTCGAGTTTTAGTGTTATCTCTCTGAAGCCGCGAATTCGGTTCCCGAATCCTCCCGTGAAAACCCTTCTTTGTTATTACTTCTCCTCTCCTCTCTTCTTTTTCTTCTGCGAATTTCGAATTCTTCCCACAGCCGGACAGAGAAAAATACAGTCTTCTCCCATTTTTAAAGTCCACCTCTCATTGCGAAAACAGAGAACAAGAAGGATATCGATGACTGGCTTTCGTGGCTTTTGAGGAGGATTTCTGTTTCTCAGTCCGCTAGAGATCGCAACCGGAGAAAGATCGTGCAAAACAAGTAGAGTCATGTGTCCAATCCCCTTGCTATTCTCGAATGAAGCGTCGATTGCTAAGCTGAAATCCCCATTTTAGCCATCGGCTCAGTCTTCTCCTCTCAGTCACAACCACTCCCCTAATAGGCTTCATATTCCGCCGCAAATGCGGCTCATTTTCGCGCTCACTCTGTTTACTATCAAGTTACCCCTTTTCCCCTTGCCTGAAAGAGAGAGGAGACAAAGAGGGAATGAAGAGAGGACGACTAACTAGGCTACTTCTCGTATTTTCGGCCGCTCTTGCGCATTGCGCTTCCTTCTTAGTTTGGCAAGTGTTTCTACTCTGCTCTCAAGTTGAGATGACTAATGAATTATTAATATCCTCATCTTAAAAGCTCACTCAGTGAACGGGACGTTTAGAAGCGATTCTGAATCGAAATTCGGTTTTATAATCAGTTCTCGATTCGGCGTACCGTACCCATGAACTCGCTGAACCCTACCGTACCCAAACTTATGTTGCCGATCTCGTCAATAATAGTAGCCATTGTGTAATAATCTGTGACTTTTCCATTGAAATCTCGCCCCTAATCGGCTCACGCCTTTCTCATACATCGCCCATTCGGGCCGCACAACAAACTTGCTAGTTTACCTTCAGCCAGAGATCTGAATCGAGATACTGCAGGAGAGCAGAGAAGACGAGAGAGCACGCGAAAGTGAGAGAGTCTGTTGTTGCTGCGGCATAACTATACGCCCCCTTGATGTTCTCTGGGTAGCATATTGAATAGATTGAGCGGATTGGCCCCCTACCTCCTCCCTCTACTCGATTCGACTATTCGATCGAGGTCGAAGTTGCGGGCAAAACAGTCAGTACTGATATAGGAGCTAGCGCTGGCGGTCGGTCTGTTGAGTTCATGTTGAACCATGTCTTGAACTCAAGTGAAGCATGCCTCGTCTCTCCCGCCTCCTCCTCATTCCTCCCTCCCTCGCCGGGAATGCGGGTCTAGTTCAATCCTCATTCTTCTGTTGAATGGATCGGTTGTGCTTCAGCATTGCTATTGTATCCGATCTCAGTGATCTCTAGTGGTAACGTTCTGACAATTTTTCCAAAAAACTAGAAAGTTTGATCTGAATCCACTGGCCGAACTCTCATCTCCATCTTAAACTGCTTGCCTCTAAATTATTCATCCCCCTCAATCCTCTCCAGTGCAGTTTGCGTCAATCCTCCGATTTTTCTTCTTCTTTTCCGCTTCCTTCAAATTCTTTCCCGTCTTCGCTTTACTCATTTCGCCCTTTCCAATTGACTCATGCAACAAAAATTCCGTCTTCTTCTGAATTTCACACCTATCGCCCACGATTTTCTGCGCTTCTTTACTTCTCCCTGGTTAGACAGAGCGAGAGAGCACGCGAATCGAAGAGAGTCAGACAGTTACTGAAACTGTAGAGAGTAGGGCTTAGCAGTTGCCACCCCATTCAGACACTACTGCGGGGTTTTCTGAATGGGAGTACCTCTTTCTCTCTCTCTCTATTCCCACCTCAAACTTCTAGCAACTTCTACCTCTCTCTATTGCTTCTTGTTTCGTGTTCAGAGTTGTGTAGAACTCCTCACTTTGACTGGGCGCTGAACTTCTTTGTGGTATCAATTCGATTGCATGGAGCTCCCTCTTCCGTTGCACTCCAAAAAGTATCAACTTCCTTGATTAGTGAATCAGCTAATCAGCAGCAAATGAGTACTCTAATACGAAGCACTCGTAAGCAGGCGCTTAATTTGTCCAATTACTCATCTCTGCTTGCCTCTTGTACTCTTTTCTGCACTTCTCTCCCCTAATCTATCTATTCATTCCGGGTACCCTCCTCTAACCGGGCAAGAGGTCATGTTCTTTTGCAAGATTTGCATATTCCCTGATGTTTGCAAATTTCCGGTTCACACCCCAAACATACCCTCCTCTAACCGGGCAAGAGGTCATGTTCTTTTGCAAGATTTGCATATTCCCTGATGTTTGCAAATTTCCGGTTCACACCCCAAACATACCCTCCTCTAACCGGGCAAGAGGTCATGTTCTTTCGCTAGATTTGCATATTCCCCGATTCTTGCAAATTTCCGGCGGAACTTCCCTGTGTTGCGCAATTTTACGAGATTTTCGACGAAAAGGCTTTATCACCAGAGACTCTTTACCGCTTTTCCCGCCCACTCTTCACACCTTCTTCTGCTTACGCACGAACCCCCTTTACGACCGCATCTTTTGTCTCTCAGTTATCACTCCGATCACTTTATCAGTGTTATCATTGATCAGTCTGTTTGCGTACTACGCCCTTTCCGCGCGTTCTCTTGCGTTCGGAGGGTGAATCAGTCGCGATGACCTGCCCGACGCTTACGTCTTCATTCTTGAATTTCCATATCCTGACTATCACACCGTAGTTCGACGGACTCTTACAGTGCTCCTCTCTTCCTCCTTTGTAATCCACTGTGCGCTTGTTGTGACCTTTTTGATATTCGCCGCCTGTCTATCATGTCGCGTCGTAACTTTCCAATCGATACCGTGACCCGCCGACCTACCGTACCCCTGCTGCAGCCCCTCCCCCACTTGCTGCCGCAGCCCTGTCGCCGTCGAGCGTGTCGCAGATGCCTGCTGCACCGGCTGCAGCTGCTCTGGTCTCCTCGGGCACGGCCCCCGCAGCACTCAAGAGCGCCATCGCCTCATCGTCCTCGCTCTACAGGGGAATGCAGCAGAGGAACATCCACAACCTGTTCATCCGGTTGGAGAACTCGTCCAGCGCGTACTGATTTTTTATCTTTGGTCTTTAATCTTTCGAAAAGCTCCATCGGTCTTCCATCTAATAAGTGTGTGAATAGAGGTCGAAAAATCAGAGAAACTCCATCGGGTTTCCATCTAACGTCTTAGAGTGTCTTCCAGGGCATTTTCAGCTCATTTTCCTTTAGATCTTTCTCATGATCCTTCATTGCAGGACGGACGACCTGTGGCTGGAGCTGGAGGACGACGACATCCTCAACGATTCGCCCGAGATGCAGCAGAAGATGGCCGTCTCCGTCCCGATGAGCGCCCCGCCCATCGGGGTGAGTTGATTAAAGGAGGGCTAATAGCAAATATTAGATGACTAATCTGCCTACGCAGAACTGTAGCTATCATGAACCATATCAGAAATCCGAAAACCGCATGGTTGTATCTTTTGCCTGAACGATTTTATAGCGAGTTGGCAATGTGCCATGGACGCTTGAAAGGACAGGGGAGTGGCGGGAATTTGAATGTGAAAGCATCTCGATCATAATGTGAAATGAGAGGAGCAGCTCCAACACCCCAGTGTAGC